>CM040474.1:976695-1022157 GCA_022758105.1 Pangasianodon gigas | reverse complement strand
AGAAAGCAGCAGATTCCATAAGAGACACTTTTCAGATAAAAACATAATGAAGGCTGCTGGGTTTCGCTGCAGAAATAAGAAGCGAGTCGACAGTCAAAGTCTCCAGAAGAACTGTGGCTGCTTCTGCAAGATGCTCAGTAACACTTACAGCTCATTTCCTTATAAAACTGCACACACTGCACCTGAGATACTGTTTTATCTTTTAAAGCGAAGGATCGTCACACCAAATATTGACTTTGTTTCATTTACTGTTTACTGCTCTTTATAGTATTTTTTAAAAATGTAGAAACATTTAATTTCATTATTTTTGAAGGCGTCTTTGCTCTACAGCATTTCTTTGCATGTGCCTAAGACTTTTGCACAGTACTGTGTGTGTGTGTGTGTGTGTGTGTGTGTATATATATATTTTTTTTTCATACCACAACCAAAAGAGAGTTTCCTTTTATTTGAAACTGTGTTCTACATATATTACATTATTATATATTATGTTCCTTCATAAATTCTTATAAATGCATTAAAGGTATAAACCACTGTATGTGGTGCTGTTATGGTAAAATAATCAACGATGGGGTAGTGTGATGAAGCAGAGTTACCATGGTTACGACCCTAACCGGTCCACACTTGCCCTATTGTCAGCTTCCTGCTTCAAGTGTTGGAATCGTTAAAACAGTCCAATAAGCGTGAACTCGTCTGTGATCCATGAAGACTAACCCCACACACACACACACACACACACACACACACACACACACACACACCTCAGATAAACACACTTAAGTGTACTCCAGAACTCACTTGGGCTTCTTGGCAGGTGGCTGTGAGGTTCCCTCGGCCTGTTTCTGTTTCTGCTGCAGACGGAGGCTCTGTGCACGGAGATAAGACACTCAGACACACTCATAACACACGAAGCACTACACACCAGTGCTGGAAAAGTCCATCATCATTATTAACAACATGCGGAAAGAGAGAGAGAGAGAGAGAGAGAGAGAACGAGAGACAAAGCTTGTGAACTTTTCGAGCTGTTATAGAATCAGCACCTCACATAAGGTCTATCCTATTCGTTTATCAACGGTGGCATAGGATCTAAATCGTTTCTTATACAAAATATTCAGAATTCTCGTAGGGACAATAACATCAGATTTCATCAAATGTGCAAACGCAGATCACAGATGCACATGTGATCATAAATACCAATTGTTCGTGGCTCCTAAGCTTGCATTTTAAATACAGACACGCCCACAATTAACCATATATGGTATGTAGCGTTGAGTGACGTGGAAAAAAACAAAAACAAACATCACATCACGTTGCTTGAAGGCATTCCTATGAATACAATATACAGGCCAACAAAGCAGAAGAGTTGTGTTTAAAAATGTTACAACTGAAAAGATAATTTTATTTAATGTCTAAAAAAATATCTAGCTCTGAAAAGGAGGAAGAAACATTTTACCATTTTAAAAGATTAAGTACAAAATCTTAAAAAGTCAGAAAAAAAATATCATAACATTTGCAATATCTCAGAAAGTTGTACTGTGGCATAATTTATAACAAAATCGATATTATATCATCACATTGCTCATAAAGGTGATAAATAAGGGCCTGGGTATCTAAGGTTACTTATTCTGGATCATTTTGAGAGGTAATTTTGTATTTCTGTATTTGTTCACGGCACAAAAGTGTGAAAACATGGCGGAGAGAACTGCTGTTACTCTAGATACTTTTAGATCATCGCCGTATAACGAGTTATGAAAATGTCATCTAATATAAAAATCCAACAGGAGCCAGATTACACCCACTACAGGACCAATAAGTCTCTAATAAATAATAAATTTTGTCCTTCACTAGGTTTAATACAAGTCCCAAATGTCCAATTAAAAAAAAAAAGGCGATTTTTAGAAAGTCGTCTTACCACCAACGCTTCCGGCGAGACTTTTACAGGATTTCTCCAAGCAGCTGAAGAGTAAAATAAAAGGACATTAAGATAATTCATCAACTAAACAAGGCATGAGAAAGCACAGGACATAAAGATCTACACATTCTTCATGATATTATAGTACTCAGGTAACTACATGATCAAGTTTAAGACATTAAAACACCAAGAGAGACGCATCAGACATCAAAATATTAATTTTAAATGTTGGCTTTTCTTTAGACTGTAACTGTTTTAGGTTATTTTATATGTACAGTGATGAAAAGTGCTTGAAAGGGAGTCACAAATAATTACAAATGTAAAAAAATGGCAATAGTGCAACACTAAAGACAGCAATAAACACCTTATTGCTCATAAAAACAGATCAGGAAGGGAAGAGGTTGCCAGATTGTACCTAACTGACATCATTTTTCAGAATATGATCACATTATTATTATTATTTTTTAATCATAAGCATAAGATAAAATTCCTTTTAAGAACTTTAGAGGAAAAAAATACTCCACTAATGAAGGAGTGAAGATGATCAGATTGTTTTCAGGGACTCGTACCCAGCAGGTTCTGGACGAGGTGTGTGTTAGGAGCGAGAGGTTCGGCTAAGTTGAACTGAGTGTATCGGCTGTGCTGGATCTGCCGTAAAGCCTCGAAATTTCCCAGCAGGATGTCGCACAGCCACTGAGCGTTTACGCACGGGATTCTCCACTCCTTCGCCTTCTCGTACTTTAGCCCACTCGGCCTAGAAATCACACACACACACACACACACACACACAGAGAGAGAGAGAGAGAGAGAGAGAGAGAGAGAGAGAGAGAGAGAGAGACAGAGAGAGAGAGAGAGAGAGAGAGAGAGAGAGAGAGAGAGATTAGCATTACAGACACAGGAGAGATCATTCATACCACCATGAACTTTATACACTGTTATTAAAATGCACCAGTTTTATGAAACGTACAAATGAAGTACAGTATATTCACACACTAATCATAATAATAATAATTATAGTAATAATAATAAGCATTAATAACTTTATCATGACAAGGACGTGGTCAATCCTACTGCATTAATATAAAGAATGTGCTGATTATGGATTATAGAATATTTAATGTTTATATTTATCATGCACAGTATTATTCTGCTGATGGCATTACAGGTGATGTGACTATGTGCTTGTATTGTATTGCTCTTTATCTCCCTAAAGTTTAGCAAAATAAATAATAAAACTAAATAAATATTTATATGCGTGAAAAATCTATACATATAAAATGTGTTATTCATTTTAAATTATTTATTTACTGCCAAAAAATAACCTCTTTATATACATATACACACACACACACACAGATATAGAGACAGAGTATAATTATTGCAATATAACGGCACATGTCCAGTCCATATAAGGGAATAATGTGAAATCATCAGAAATGATTAAACCTGATATTAAATTCTGATATTAAATGAGAGTTTAATGTGAAGTGAGAATAATGGTCTCAAAGAGTGACAGTTTCAGAGAGAGACCATAAACACCAACAACACTAAACACCTCCTTCTGACTCCTCAACCGAATCTTCACGCGTTCAAGTCTCGTGTTTACGATTTCTAAATAAATTCGTCTCTGATGTGTCCTTGGGTCAAGGACTTCGAGAAAAAAAAAAAACTGCTTTATCCGTGGCTTTTCAAATCAGTGAAGTGTGCTGACATTGTCCCCGAGTAACACGCTGTTATAACGTTATTTATTTTCCTTTTTAACATTCTGACCTTTAAAAAACAACTGGGTAGTTATTTGATCAAAGTCGTGCCACGTGACACAAAGAGTAACGTGTGTTTTATTCCTCTTATACCACATCAAGTAGCCAATAATTCCAATTATCTGTTTCTAGTTACAGTTAATGGTGTGAAATATCCATGAAATTAGTTCCTGTTATCACTTGACATTCTTCTTTCTTCTCTTCTGCGTTTAACAAAAAACGTTGGTGTAATAATTAAAAGAAAAAAATCTACATTTGTGGTTGCAGATGCTGATACAGGTGCAGTATTGTACAGTATTTTAATACTTTCATAGGTTTACGAGGTGAAATATCTTGCGATTTATATATATTTATTAAACCCAAACAGTATTTAATATTACAGAATAATTATCAATAATGCTCAAGTTCACTTTCTGATCACATAAATGTGAAGTAAAATAAAATATAGGTTATCATCATTAGAGTTTTGCCAGCTGCAACGTCAAAAATTTATCTCAAAATAGATCTTTACTCGTATATAGAACATTATAACGCTAAGGTCACGATGAGCAACGTTTCTTTTTGGGGCGAAAACAACCGATAAATGGAAATTATGATGTTTCTGTGACCACAAGCCTTGACCACAAAGTTAAAAAACAAAGGTGTGTGATTTTGGACGCGTGTGCAGAAGCAGCAGTAACGCGAGCGGCATTGTTCACGCACTCGCTCCGTATTTTACATACATCCAGAAGATTTAAAAGCGACAATCAGAGCCACAACATCCGTCTGTCAGAACTGTAAAATGTTTAGCGATTTCACGCACAGTGACGTTAAGCACAGTTTAAAACTTTCCGCTGTCGTCGTGATTGTTGTCATGAGCTGCGTCTTAAACTGAAAACTCTGACCTTACATTCCAAAGTACTTACTAATCTAGAAAATCCAGAAAACTGGTACAAAAAAAAAAAACAGAGTTTTCTGTACGTTTGAAGGAGGTTTTCAGAATTCTAACAGGAAAAGTGATTAGTGTTAGCGCTCAGTAACGCTCCGTGTGATTCGAGACACAACGCTAGTTTGTTTAGCGGAGATAGAAGGATGGGGAAATTTGTCCGTTTTTATTGTTGAACGTCAGGAGAGTGAAAAAGACTAAAATAACACGTTCACTATTAACTTAAACGTGGCTTGTCTGAATCCCAGTAACATTTCAAAATATTAGCACACACAATCCAATATTTCTGATACTAATTTGTAAAATAAATGAATGAAACATAAGAGGAGATTGTAAGTTTCTCTCATGAACTCATTTGTAAATCGAGAGACTCCACGTGGGGTCGCGACCCCTAGTTCATGAACGCCCGGCTTAGATCAGAATGAATGAGTGAATGAGTGAGTGATTAGAGGCGTACTCTTTGCAGATGAGGACGGTGTTGCTGCGACACAGGTATCCCGTGTAGCGAGCTCCGGCTAAGTAGGCCATGAGCTTCAGGTCCTCTCGATCGCTGTCTACAAACCCTGTGACTGAAATAATCTGGAAAAAAAATTATAAAAACAAATCATCCATCATGATACAATATATTTTTATACATCATACAGAAAGAGAGTAAAAGCATGGCGGAGATGTTCGTACGTGCTGCGAGCAGGGTTTGGCTCCTGGGGGGAAACTGAAGGGCAGATGGAGCGTGCGGTGAGGAGGAACCATCTTCTTCTTCTTCAGCACCGTGTTGAGCCAGTGAGCCGTAACGCAGCGCTTGCCTTCCCTCAAAGCCTGACGCGCCGAAGCACAGAGCTGACGTTAGTTTTCAAAAATAATGCCTTTATAGCTCAAATAGCTTCAGCTTACAGCGTGTTAGATATTAATGCGCAGTTTATCACACCTTGCTGGAACAGACAGGCAGGTGTGCTTACCTGCAGGTACATGCTGCTGACTTGACTTTCACACAGTAAGTGAGTGCAGCGATTCAAAGCCGAGTCCACGGAGCCGCCGTACACCTGAATGATCTGCGTTAAATAAATAATAATAATACGAACGTGGTTACCGAGCAACAACCGGATTATTTTAATTAGAGAGCAGACTCGGGAAAGTGTTTAAGTTTAAAGTGCAGGATAATGATCCGGATTCTGACCCGCTTCCACGTGGCCAGGAGCTGCTTGTCAGCCATCTGCTCCGGATAATCGGCGATGGCGAAGACGCAGCCGACGAGGAAGCCATCTTCAGGAACTGAGCAGAAAGACGTTACAGGAGAATCAATCACTAAACCAATCATTAAATCAATCATTAAACCAGTCACTAAACCGATCACTAAACCGATCACTAAATCGATCACTAAACCGATCACTAAACCAGTCACTAAACCGATCACTAAACCGATCACTAAACCGATCACTAAACCAATCACTAAACCAATCACTACATCAATCACTACATCAATCACTAAATCGATCACTAAACCAATCACTACATCAATCAGGGGTCAAACTGAAGACATTAAACTCTCCATAAAACATTTTTTTTAAAGCAAATGTCAAATATATTTTGCTTTTAAAACGTATTCAATAAATGACCTTAAACACTAATTATAGTGTTCAGTTTAATTTTGTTCATTTACAACAAAATTAAACTGTAATTATGATGTATAATTAATAATTATTAATAATTATTAATTTAAATAATTAAATCTTAAACAAAAAAAATATATATACTATTTTATAGTTTTATAAAATGTTCAATAAATGACTTATTTATAATCTATAATTTTAATTCATAATTAATATTTGTCATTAATAAATTATTTAACAATTATTTGAAAGGAGAAATTAAAAAAAAAATCTGTAAACATTTAAATTATACAATTCAGTACAAAATTTATAATCAGTTAAATGACTACTGATGACTATCGTTTATAAATAATAAAATTATTTAATAATATAATAATTTAATTTAATTAATTAAAAACATATAAAAATATTAAAAAATATAAAATAAAATAGAAAAAATATTTTAAAAAGAGAAGAATTTGTAACTTTTACAACTTTTTTTGTAACTTTACACTTATTAAATTATAAAAAGGTTATTATTTATTTTTAATTTTAGAATTAGCTGCTTCCAATCAAAGTCTGTTTAAAAAAAAAACCTGTAAGAAAAAATATTTTTTAAAAAAGGTTCAACAATTAAATTTATAAATAATAAATGAAGGAAAGTAAAGATAATAAAGGAAATTTTTTAAACAATTAAATTAAAAGTAAAAATGTAACCTTTACAATTTTAATAGCACAAAATTTTTTGTTCTTTTTTGTGCTTCTTCAAAAAATAAACAAACAAACAAACAAACACCTTAATTTATCAGAGTATCATGATATAATCGTTATATATCGCCCCATATTTGAGGTAAGGGGGTAAAATGCTGTACTTACTCTCCTGCCCGGGTTCGTGGCCCAGCAGTTGATGCGGCTGCACGAGCTGCAGCTGCGTCTGCGTCTGATGCTGCAGAGCCTGCGTGTTCTGCATCTGTTGCTGCTGCTGTTGCTGCTGCTGCAAGTGTTGCTGCTGCTGCTGCAGGTGCTGCATGTGCTGTTGCTGCTGTTGCAGGAAATGCTGCTGCTGCTGTTGTTGCAAATGTTGCTGGTGCAACTGCTGCTGATTTTGCTGTTGTTGTTGCTGTTGTTGTTGTTGCTGCTGCTGTTGCTGCTGCAGTTGCAGCTGGAGCCTGTGTTGCTGCAGCAGCTGCTGCTGCTGTAACGCATGCTGCTGTTGCTGCTGCAGCTGCTGTTGCTGCAAGGGCGGTCGGAGAAGCTGCTGTTGCTGCTGCGGCGGCGGTCGCAGTTGCTGCTGCAGGAAGCCGTGCTGCTGTTGCGGATGCTGCTGCTGCTGCTGCGAGTACATCTGCTGGTGCATCTGCTGCTGGAGGATCTGATGCGGCTGTTGCGGCATTTGAGGAAACCCTGCCTGCTGTGGCGGCTGTTGCTGTTGCTGCTGCTGCTGAGGATGATGTATTTGCATGCCCGGCGGCGGCTGCAGGTGCATCATGGGATGCTGCTGGAGCATCTGCTGCGCATGTTGCTGCTGTTGTTGTTGTTGTTGTTGTTGTTGCTGTTGTTGTGGTGGTGGTAGAGGAATCTGGTGAGCTTGATGCTGCTGCTGCTGCTGCTGTTGTTGTTGTTGTTGTTGTTGTTGTTGTTGCTGTTGTTGCAGTTGCTGCTGTTGTTGCAGTTGCTGTTGTTGCAGTTGTTGCTGTTGCTGGTGTTGGAGTAACTGCTGCTGCACTTCAGGAGCGAGTTGCGTTGCTGTGTGCTGTGGCGGTTTCGCAGCGTTGAAGAGAAGCTGATTCGGGACGCCGGGTTGGTTCTGATTCGCCTGCGGTTCGACGCTTTTAGAGGTCAGACTCTGGAGAATCTTATACAAAAACAACAACACTAATTACTACACATGACTAATGACTAAATCAATTTCCTCCAATCAGAATGCAGAATTCAACAGCGTTGTGGTTTGATTTGCTAATTAATTATTTAATATATACACTTTAAAACATCACTATACAAACATAAAATATATTTCTCACGTACGTGTGCGACGTTGGGCGGCCGCGGAAGCTGCTGCTCTCCGCTCTTAGTGATGTTCCGCAATGGGCGTGGCCCAGAATTCCACACACCGACCATCTCCGAACGCTCCGCCCCCTGGGCGTTACCTGGCACAGGAGGAACGCTGTCGCACAGGTTAATGAGCGCCGTGTCTTTGCTCGGTTGGAGGCGGTGCTTAGACAGCGTCCAGTTCAGGTTGAGCTCCTCTTTATCTGATTCGTCCGAGTCGTCGAACATGACCTCGGCTTTGGGCGAAGGTGAGCGTGGACGCCTGGAAGGCGACGCCCCTCGCGACGAGGCAGGGCTGGAGCGCTTGCTGCCTTCGGAGCGCGAACTACGCTCGTTCTCGTCCTCGCTGACCTCATCTTCCTCCTCGTCTTCCTCTTCCTCGTAGTAGGTGAGCCTCGGGTGGTAAAGCGCCTCATCCTTCCTGCTCTTGTCTTTAACCGAGTTGGTGATCCACTCCGGCGTGACGATTTTAATCCCGCTGTGCCTCAGTGCGCATTCGTATTTTGCCTAGGAACAAAGCAAAACGTCTAAAATGCATCAGGATGCGTGAGCTCTTGCTTTTATACGTCTATTATTCAGCAATATAGAGATTAATAAAATAAACAAGACTCTTATACAGGGTTTTATTAAAAGTGCACTGGCTAAGATTCCAAAATTAGCTCTCTAACGGTTAAGAAGGTGGGTTAAAAATTTGAATGATTTATTTCTTAACGCCTTGGACACACCCCCTACATTTCCAGCCATGTTCACAAAGCTCACATTCTACATATTTTGCAGGTTATTTGTACAAGTTAGAACTGAAAAAAGATCAACTATTGCACCTTTAACGAACTGCTTAATAATTACCAATTCTTGTTTTTATTTTATGAAGGAGAGAGGTTTAATGGTTTTACGCTTTGCAAATTTTCTGGGTTAAAGTTCACCTGCAAAATTATCTGCCACTGGAAGCAAACTGCCTCTTTTCCAGTAATTTTTATTTCTATTTTCAGCGTTTTCAGCTCTACACGCGAAACTCAGCGAACTCTTTTTTTCGCTTTTTGGTTCGTTTTTAAAATGTGCAGTGAGAAAAGAAACTAAACCAAACAGCACAAGAACCAAAAGTATCAATTTCACTAAGGAACCGGACTAATAGGTGTGAAAGCACCGTTAAATACATGAATAAGTACGTAAGCGTGCATGAGACTCCGTAAGCGTGCATGATACGCCGTAAGCGCGTACGAGGCGCCGTAAGCGCGTACGAGGCACACAAGTGCATACGAGACTCTGTAAGCAAGACACTGTAAGCGTGTACGAGACGCCGTAAGCGCGTACGAGGCGCCGTAAGCGCGTACGAGGCGCCGTAAGCGCGTACGAGGCGCCGTAAGCGCGTACGAGGCGCCGTAAGCGTGTGCGCTCCCACAGCGTAAATGGCGAGCTTGTGGGGTTTTTTTTTCCTCAGAACAGTCAACAGAAAACGGCTTTATTTATATAACTTTAGCTAAACGGAAAAAACCCGCAGCTGATTAATTAATTTATAAACTGAGACACTGGGGTTTCGGGTTGGATTTTGCGTCAGCAGAGTGAGTAAATGTTTAGAGCAGATATCAGGGTGAGGGCCATAAAATACACTCGTCCTCCAAACCGGCCCTAAAGAGCAGTAACACCAAACGCAGGCCAATAAACCGAGCTTTAAAACAACTAAATCCACCGGGAGTGTAAAGACTACACACACACACACACACACACACACACACACACACAGAGCAGACGTCTGGCTGTTAAACGCAACCCAACGACACGGTTTAAACGCAGTCTAAACACAATCTTCAGCCGTAAAACTGCGAGAAGAGCGAGACAAGGCGCTGCGTTAAGCTTTCACAAGCACAAGTCAAATCTAAATGCAAATCAAAGACGCCAGTTATAAACTCCGGAGGGGGGGGAAGAAGAAGAAGAAGAAGAAGAAGAAGAAGAAGGGAAAAAAAAAAACGGATGGCTATTTACCCCCTTGGGTTCAGGAACCACCAGATGTGTACACTTCTTGTTGAAATTCAGCTGACATTCTCCTCCGTAAAACGTAATAAAGGCCCACAGGGTGCTGAGATCCTCCGTCAGCTGCACGAGAGAGACAGACAGAGAGAGAGAGATAGAGAGAGAGAGAGAGAGAGCGAGAGAAAGAGAGAGAGAGAGAGAGAGAGAGAGAGAGAGAACAAGCTGAAACTAAAAACAGGAAAAAGAAAAACCGGGATGAGAAAAGAAGTGAAAAAGTCTTACGTGAGGTAAACACGCTCGCACGCCGAAGAACAACTGGCCCGACTCGGGAGAAAAGCCCGTGACGCTGATTCACTGGTCAAGGGGACAATAAACGTCCTGATAATCGACTGTGTTCCTCAGAGACATTAAACACACACACTGGCACTTACAGCAATCTGACAACGCCAGAGTGGCACAGCATGACACACACGTGTACATTTATATCACGTACAGATTCATAGTAAAATATGTTTATTATAGAGACGTGACGTGCAGAAATTTCTGAAGGATACGGAAGCAGGTCGCCACATCGGACCGACAGGATCACCCACGTGGGCTGAGGAAAGGGAAAGAAAAAAAACACCACATCAGAGAGGAAGGTTAATATAACATTCCCAAAAAAGAAGAAAAAACACCAGCAACACAGCACAAAAACACAAATGCAAATTTATAAATAAATAAATAAACAAACAAACACAGTAAGGTTTACACCTATAACACCCCCAGCACACACAAAATAAAATTTAATTACAAAAAAATTTTAAAAATTTAATTTAAAGTGGAAAAAATAAATAAATAATATTCCCAAAAAATGAGGGGAAAAAAAAAAACAAAAAACACAGTACAAACACACAAATGCAAATTTGAAAATAAGTAAGTAAGTAAATAAATAAACAGACTAAGGTTTACACCTATAACAACCACAGCACACTAAAAAAAAAAAATTTACTACAAAAAAATTTTAAAAATTGAAAAAAGAAAAGGAAGAAAAAAAAACCAAAACACCACATTAGTTTACACTTTTGACTCCCTGTCTTAAAGTGGAAAAAAAAATAAATTAATTAAAAAAACTCATCCCAGTAAAGTTTACACCTATAATACCCACCTTAAAAAATAAAAATGAAAAAATAATAAATTAACCAAAAAAAAAAAAAAAAAACCCATCACAGTAAATTTACAAAAAAAAAGGAAAAAAGTTACAAAAATTTAAAAAATTCCCAAAGGATTTATTAGCTTTCAAAAGCACCCTCTACTCCAAAAAACATTAATCAAAATAAAAAATAAATAAATACAACACACACTATTAAAACGTGAGTCGTGAAAGGAGATAAATGACGTGAATGATGGCGTAAAGTGCAGTGTGTAACATTTACAGTTCTGCTAATCGCTAATATCAGACTCTGCTATGATTATAATTTATTTATTGATTAATAAAGATAAGATTTCGAGGCGTTTGTGATGTTTACCTTTACCACAGGTAAGAAGAAGACCTCGCGCGCCTCGCTGACCTCCGAGTTGTCTCCATCCTCCGTGATGATGTGCGTGGCGAGGGCGATGTACGACACTTCCTTTCCTTTCCCCGACTTCAGCAGCTGCACCACCTGAAATCACGCCACACACATCACACAGCTTTATTTATACGTTCTCTTTTCTTAAACGTTATTCCTCGTCACGTTTTACGAGATCTCAGTCAACTCTCGGCACGTTTCCTCCACGTCGCGCGCTACACGATGAAGATCCTGAGAGGTTAGAGAACGTAATCGTAAACGTACGTCTTGCTTACGTTAACGATCATCCGGGAAATCTGAGCTTGAGGTCATAAGGAGATTTTTTTCTGTACATTAGTACAATTTGTTTACGTTCATCATCACCGCTATTATATTCGTAGCTGAGACGTGAACGTGGTGTCGTCCTATTGGTGGACGGAACTTTCTCTCTGTCCGTCTTATCGTTCGACGATAACGTGACGACGCATTTCAACTCACGACCGAAGAATTATTATTATTATTTATATATATATATGATTTTTTGTGATTTAAAGACTCATTCACGGTTGATATCGGTTTCTAAAACATTCAGTATCGTATCGAAAAATCAAATCGTATCGTAAACTGGTGCGTCTCTCATTCCGATGTTTCCAAACGCAGTTAAAATCTTAACAATATATTATTATATAATAAATATTATTAATCTGGAGTTTCATTAGTAAGAGTTTCAACAACATACATGGTGTTAAAAATAAATAAAATGATTATAATTCTGCCTCAAACTGGATTTAAGTGTGATCACTGTGTGTTTGTGAGATTTTCATGACTTAAAAGCTTTTTCAAATTAAATCAGATTGAAATCTTGTTTAATTAAATTAGTTTCAGAGAAAAACTTTGAGCAGAGTTGCAGCTGTTAGCCTGTGAGCTAGCAAGCTAATCTTCCTGCTAACAGCTCTGGATATAACAACAAATAAACTATAATGTTAAGATCTGATATCTGGTGTTAATTTAACTCTTATTAACACGTCTAACTAGAACTGCCATTTATTTATTAGCATGCTAGCTAGCTAACACGCCTTCCTATCCATTATAAGGGGCTGGCTAGTTAGCGTTAGCTATGTGGCTAAGCTTCCATAAATCATACTTTATCACTTAATTACATTAACATCACTCAGGAGTTGAACTGAAATTATCGCGTGCTTAGAAGCTGATGCTAAACCTGTGTGTTTATAATGCTAGTCAGTTTTCTTTATAGCACAACTAGCTAGCACTGAAAACATGCTAACATGCTAACATGCTAACAGTGACAGAAAAAAAAATAACAACAACTTCACCTTTTGGTCAATATCCCCGACGACATAAAACTTCACGTCCTTAAAAAGCTCGTCAGGGACTTTCAACTCTTCTTCCAACATTATTAAATTTTAATAAATAACACAAAACCTTTGAATTAACTTATATCGATAATAGCAGAAACATTATTGAGTCTCCTGAACAGCTTTGCGACTGAAGAGAGGTGACTGGCCGCATCATTTGTTTTCCTACCCGTATTCAGAGATCTTCGATAGGATTGGGTAGTTGGCTGCAAAAACCTGTGTAAGGATTGGCTAATACATCTTGACGTCACAATTTTATTATTTACTAGCCAATCCGATTACAGGAGGCGGGATCTGTCGGAATACGGATGGGTGAAAAATTTATCTAAAGCGCCAAAGCGGATTCGGCGGGAGGACGATATAAACGCACGATATTAGGGGGGACGGAGTACACTATTGTGCTTATATTACATTAATAGCAAGTTATACTTGTGTCATTTATACATAGTTTTGGTATATAAACTATTTAGTTACTATGCGTAGTAACGGGAAAAGAAATATCTGTCTTTTTGGAGAGAAAAATAATAATGTAAATTTGAAACACCCCTCAAAAAATGCAAGATGGAACATTTGGGGGAGGAGAAACCAACGATTCGCGCGCGCGCTGACTACTTAAGGCGCCAAATATGAAGGTGTGAATGGCTGTAAATACCTGAAAAGAGGAAGAAGTACAAATGGCACCTTTTTTCTGTGAAAATTACGTTAGAGGAGAATTTCAAAGTTGGAAGAAGGAAAGCAAAGAATAAAATACATTTATAGCTAGTATGAGTTTATAAAGGTTCACTGTTACAGCCTCCTCTTTTCTATTTTTTGACTGAAAAGAAATTAAAAATCTTCAGAAACAAGATGGCGGTGAAGTCATGGATGTAAACTGCATTAAAGTCCTAAAGCAGCTCAAAAAGTACAACTTGTCCGAAGGCTAAAGCTGTTCTTTGTCCTAAATTTAACCCCGGTTTAACTGTCTATCACACAGTTGAATGCAAATGTTTACGTCCTACATCTATTTTACAATTTACCTACAAAAAATGTACCAAAGAACCAAAAGAATTAAGTAAAAATTTAGCCATGATCCTCTCAGTCTCCAGACCTGTGAGTTACAACTACTATGTAGATAGTTCACTATTATTTTTCAACGCTTATATCTTACACTATTTAAGAATAACAAAGAAACATTAGTTAAACTGGATATCTTGTTGAAATAAATGATATTTCTTTGTCTTCTTCATTTTGTCGCTTCTTTTCATTTATATAATTCACAAAATAGCTAACATGATATAATTTTTTAAATGTTATGTTAAAGAAGCCTTAAGAAACAATACATTTGTAGGAATTCTTGAAAGCAAGAGTAATCGTATCTAATGTTATACAAATTAAGCTATGAAATAATCTACAAGTACACTTTGCCCAAACCTTTAAAATTTAGAATTTTATTTTAAATAAAAGTTGCTTCATAAATGTTTTTGTGAATTTCCAGTAGTAAAATTGGTTAAGATTCATTGCATTTGGCATTATAAAAAAAGTTGTTTTTTTTTTTTGTTTTTTTTTTTACACTCACATCTCACATTCTGAATAAGACATTTTACGGTAAACTAATTAAAAAAAAAAAAAAAAAAAAAAAAAAAAAAAAAAAAAAAAAAAAAAAAAATAAAAAAAAAAAAAAAAAAAAAAAAAAAAAAAAAAGGAGTTATAAACTGACGTAAGGTATAACTTTTTCTAAACTTAAATATCAACACATTTTCATTGATATTTACATCTAGAGGTGTTAAACAACTTAGAACAACTCACCTTTCATCTGAACCCAACCATTTTTCAACCAGAGAGCTGTCTATGGGGAAAAGCAAGCCATTTTGAAGCTAAGAAAAGAGGAAAAATCCATCAGAGACACAGCAAAAGCATTGGGCATAGCCAGTACAACAATTTGGAATGTCCTGAAAAAGAAAGAAACCACTGGTGTACTAACAACTAGACATCGAACAGGTTGGCCAAGGAAACAACAGCAGCTGATGACAGGAACTGTCATGATGTGAGAGCTGTGAATAAAAACCCAAAAACAACAGTCAGTGAAATCACCAACAACCTCCACGGGGCAGGGTGAAGGTATCACAATCCACCTTCAAAAGAAGACTTTGAGAGCAGAAGTACCGAGGCCATACCGCAAGATGCAAACCTCTCATCAGCAGTAAGAATCAGAAGGGCAGATTGGAATTCACAAAGAAATACAGAGAAAGTTCTGGAACCAAGTTTAACCTCTACCAAAGTGATGGAAAGACCAAAGTGTGGAGAAAGAAAGGATCTGCTCACAATCCAAAACATACGAGCTCATGGGTGAAGCATGGTGGAGGTAGTGTCATGGCTTGGGCTTGCATGGCTGCTTCTGGAACAGGCTCATTAATCTTTATTGATGATGGAACTCATGATGGTAGCAGCAGAATGAATTCAGAAGTCTACAGAAACATTCTGTCTGCCAATTAACAGAGAAATGCATCCAAACTAATTGGAAGAAACTTCATCATGCAGCAAGACAACAACCCAAAACACACAGCCAACACAACCAATCACTTCATCAGTGGAAAAAGTGGAAGGTTTTAGACTGGCCAAGTCCATCACCGGACTTTAATCCAACTGAGCAGCATTTCACCTCCTGAAGAGGAGACTGAAGGGAGAAACCCCCCAAAACAATCAACAACTGAAAGAAGCTGCGCTACAAACCTGGAAAAGCATCACAAAAGAAGAATGCAACAGTTTGGTGATGTCAGTGGGTTGCTGGCATGATGCAGTTATTGCAAGCAAGAGATATGCAACCAGATATTAAGTGTTATTTACTTCAAGACTATCTGTTCCAATACTTTTGCTCACCAAAAAATTGGGCGGTCTGATACAAAAGGTGCCATGTTATAAGTTGTTTAAAACATCTAGAAGTAAATATCATGAAATTAAACTGAAATTCAGATCTATCATCTCATATTCATCTTTTGATCTCAGACCCAAATGCGTTCAGTGTACAGCAAAAACAAAAGGACTGGCCTTGCTGTTCCAATACTTTTGAAGTGGCCTGTAGGACTATTTTACATAAAATTAGTCACCAAGTGAGTGAAAGCTTTATGATATAAAAAAAAAAAAAGAAGTCTAAAGACGTCGTTCTGAAGTGCAGATATATATATAGCTGCTATACTTTGTTCTGGTATGAATTGAGTAAAAAGCAAGTGACTGACATCAGCATTAGTCATACAACATTCCCGAGTTTAGCCTAGCTTAAGATTTCATCTTTTTTTTTTCAACATTCTGCTGATAACTCAACCTCTAATAATTGTGAAAAATGAGTCATTCTCCGTGTTGCTAAGTGTGGCGTCATTGTGGCGTCATTGGCTCTCCTAATCAACACCGAGCGATCGCCTCGTTTCTCTCTGGTAGGAAGAGTTAATGAGATATGGGCTGTTTAAATCTTGAAATGTTGAGTGTGAAAAGAGGACATGACCTTGGGTCAGCAATTATCCTCCTTCACCAGGGTGTCCTGCTGACTCAGAACGCGCTCATCTGTAGCCCACACAAACGCTACGACATCTCCTGCTGGTTCATACAACAGTTCTGACAAGAATTAATTCTAATAAGCAATGAACATTTCAAAAAAAATTTGGGGGAAAGTGTGCACAGATACTGTGAGGAACAGTGGACAGAAAAAGAAAAGGCTGTAGCCTAATAAGTAGCGCTAATACCCTGCTAATAGGCTAATAATAGGCTAATTAGCACTTAGCATGATAGCATAAGTTTGCATAAATCACCAAAGGACAGAGGATACAGGACGTTTAGCTACAGGTTTCAGATAACCTAGCTAATTCTACACCCATTTCTCAAAGCATACAACTGACATATGTTTGCAGTGCATTGTGGGTAATACACAACAACCCACTGCTACCAAGACTACACTGTATAAACACTTAATTATAACGATCAGAAATGTACAGTGCTTCATTAACACCGTGTTAAATTGTTACTTTTGTCCAGTGGAACGAATGAAATGTTATACATGATAATATAACAAAATTCAAATAATGTTGGTGTTTATCCAACACTGTAAGGTTAATTTAACACTCCTAATTAAATACTGTTGGTGTTTATACAACACTGCAAGGTGTTAATGCAACATTGTGTTAATTAGATAGGGGTTCATGCAACACTGAACACTGTGGATGTAAACACTGATTTAATTAAACACTGTACGTACTAACACTGAAAGGTGTTAATTCAAATATAAGATGTTTACACTAAGTAAATTACCCATGTGTTAATTCGGCTCTACAGTGTGTTAGTTTAACACTATGAGTAATTGAAATACTGCTACCTCAACACTAAGGTATTAAATAACCATTAAATGCTGTAGGTCTTATTTCAACACTGAGATACCTTAAGGCTGTATAGTGTTAATTAAATACTGTCCTTAATGAAAGCCTTCATTCAACACTACTGAACACTATGAGTTAAATTCAACACTTACTGCATTCAGTAATCTAAAGTGTTAATTAAATACTGTAGGTACCAACCAAACACTAAGATTTCATTCAACACTACTGAACACTACAATTCAAATTCAGCACTGTGACTCCATTCAGTCATCTAAAGGGTTAATTAAATACTGTAGGTGTTTAATGAAAACTACTGAACACTATGAGTTAAATTCAACACTGTGACTCCATTCAGTAATCCAGAGTGTTAATTAAATACTGTGGGTGCCAACCCAACACTGAAAGAATTCAACACTACTGAACACTATGAATTAAATTCAACACTGTGACTCCACTCAGTAATCCAAAGTGTTAAATACAGTAGGTGTTAAATTAGCACTGTAAGATTTCATTCAACACTACTGAACACTATGAGTTAAATTCAGCACTGTGACTCCATTCAGTCATCTAAAGGGTTAATTAAATACTGTAGGTGTTTAATGAAAACTACTGAACACTATATGAGTCAATTCAACACTGTGACTCCATTCAGTAATCCAGAGTGTTAATTAAACACTGTAGTTGCCAACCCAACACTGTAAGAATTCAACGCTACTGAACACTATGAATTAAATTCAACACTGTGACTCCATTCAGTAATCCAAAGTGTTAAATACAGTAGGTGTTAAATTAGCACTGTAAGATTTCATTCAACACTACTGAACACTGAGTTAAATTCAGCATTGTGACTCCATTCAGTCATCTCAAGGGTTAAATAAATACTGTGGGTGTTTAATGAACACTACTGAACACTATATGGGTTAATTCGACACTGTGACTCCATTCAGTAATCCAAAGTGTTAATTAAATACTGTAGGTGCTAATTTAACACTGAGTTAATGTAATACTTTATCAGATGTATTTCAGAACAGCATTAATTAAATACTGTTGGTGTTAATTCAGTAGGTTGAGGTGTTATTACAACACTGAACGCTGTGTGTGTTAGAGTTAATTATGATGAGGGAAGTAACACTGCACGTGATAAACACGTGATCAGGAATACTGCACGTGTTTATCCAACACTGTAGGCTGTAAGGTGTTTATTAGCGGTGTTAATTCAACACTTTGCATGTTTTTTGCTGTTTGTTTGTTTGTTTTTTCAGGACAGAGAGCGGAAGTCGTGTGTGTTAATAAACCCGTACCTGTGACTCAGTTGCTCAGGACGCTGAAGCTGCTCGGTGATAATAACCGGCTGCAGCGCGCGCGTGCCGTTGAATCGGTGAGTGCGTGCGCGCGCGCTCGCTCGCTCTTCGGTGGCGCGCGCTTCTCCCTCCGTCTCCCGGTTTCTCTGGTTGCTGAGATCCGTCTGAAGAAGAAAAAAAAAAAGCGCAAATATTACCACAGGCTTTCTCTATTATTGCTTTCATTTCTCTCGAAAGGAAAAGGAGCGCCGTGTTCGCCGTCCTCACCTGAGCGCGCGTGCAGAGCGCGTGAGCAGTTCCGGTCCCGTGTAATGAACTTCACCTGTTTGCTCTCTTTCATTAGGAGATGAAGCGAGTCTCTCTGAGGTGCGTACCGGCTTTTCTCCTGAGTCCTGACTGCTGTTCAGAAGTTTTAATAACGCATTTCTGTAGCTCATTAAATATCAAACCTTTACCACCAAACACCATCTTTATCTTAAATAACATTCATTTATCCTGAGCTGAGATTTAATGCTGCGTTTTATATCGACTTCATTATTTTCAGACTGTTAAATCATCTGTTTCTTACAGAAGCGCACTGCAGCCAGGCAGGAAAAAAACATCCTCATCAGCATGTCGTTATTACAAGAAAACTCATATCGTTACTAAACGAAAACATCTTGTTATTGTGAGAAAACATTGTGTTTTACGAGAAAGTGCATGTGAGTGCTACACATAAACATCTTGCTATGATAAAAGCTTCTCATTATTATGAGAAAGCATGTCGTTATTACGAGAAGAGCATCTTGTTTTGAGAAAAGCAGCTCATTATTATATGAAATGTTATTGTTTCTACAAATAAACATCTTGCTATTATGAAAAAAAAACAAAGTTATTATGAGAAAAATATATAGTTACTACAATAAAAAAAAGAATATGGTTATTACAAGAAAGGCATTTCGAAAGTACAAGAAGAAAACATTTTGTTATTACGAGAAAAACATATCGTTGCTACTACGAGAAAAACATATCGTTGCTACTACGAGAAAAACATATTGTTGCTACTACGACAAAAACATATCGTTATTACGAGAAAAACATATCGTTATTACGAGAAAAACATATCGTTATTACTACAAGAAAAAACATGTTATTACGAGCAAAATATATAATTATTATGAGAAAAACATGTCGTTATTACGAGAAGAGCATCTTGTTTTGAGAAAAGCAGCTCATTATTATATGAACTGTTATTGTTTCTACAAATAAACATCTTGCTATTATGAAAAAAAACAAAGTTATTATGAGAAAAATATATAGTTACTACAATAAAAAAATAAAGAATATGGTTATTACAAGAAAGGCATTTCGAAAGTACAAGAAGAAAACATTTTGTTATTACGAGAAAAACAGATCATTATTACGAGAAAAACATCGTTATTACGAGAAAAACATATCGTTACTACTACAAGAAAAAACATATTGTTATTACGAGCAAAATATATAATTATTATGAGAAAAACATGTCGTTATTACGAGAAAAACGTATTGTAATTACGAGAAAAACATATCGTTATTACGAGAAAAACATACCATTGCGAGAAGAGCATGGAGTTATTACAAGAAGAACATATCGTTGTTACGAGAAAAACCTAGTATTATGAGAAAAGCATGGAGTTATTACAAGCAAAGAATGTTGTTACTACAACAAGAAAAATATATCATTATTACAAGAAAAGCTTATAGTTATTACGAGAAAAACATATCGTTATTACGAGAAAAACATATTGTTTCTACAAATAAACATCTTATTATGAGAAAACATTTTGCTATTATGACAAAAGCGTATTGTTATTACGAGAAAAACAGAATGTTATTACAAAAAAAGCATGTTGTTGCTACGAGAAAATATATTGTTACTACAATAAGAAAAGCGTATCATTATAACGAGAAAAATATATTGTTGCTACAAATAAACATCTCTTTATTATGAGTAAAGCATCTCGTTAGCGTTAGGGCCAGTCTCTGTATGACGGATGTGACATTTGAACTCATGTTGACTTGCTGATTGTTTCACTGAACGAGGTCTGCTTTGAAGAACATTTTACAGATCTGTCTTATAGATAAATATATATTGGATAAATTCCTTAAAAATGAAACTAGAGCAACTTAAACGTAACTTTTCCCAGCAATTACATGGTATTAATGTATCCCTATTACTGATAACGACAGTGTCGCTTACATACACTTTAATAATGATGTGATTGATGATTAGGTAAGTATTGAAGCTTCGGAGATGTTTCCCGGTCACTGTATGATTAAGAGATCTTCAGCTTCAGATCTATCTCCAATCTGGTCATTAAAGCAATGATTTGATGAGACTTTAGCTGTTTGAGACTGATGAAGGGTTGAAGGTGGCATCAGTGTGGGTTGAAGCCACCTACACACGAATACGAATATGATTTTCCAAAGTCTTAGAGAGGGAAAGAAACACTGACTGTTGATTCAGACATATCTCTAATCTAAATTATGCCACTAGAAAGTGGAGAACGTTTATTTCTCTTCACGCATGGAGGAGTTTGAAGGCCAGAGTGCTTCAGGGATGTGTGGAAAGAAAGTCGCATAATTTACATTGAATATAGAAATGAATAGACTTTTGTTGTATTATAGTTTACATCATTCTTTGCTAATGTAATTCCAACAATTCAGGGACAGAAAGTAGCAAATAACATGTAAAGGGTCATGGGTGAGTTTTTCAATGAAATCTGGAGCAAATATGATGTACAGATATATTTCACATATGTTTTATATAAGGATTTCTCCAGCATTACAATTTGGAGGCCAAGTCAACACCTTGAACTCTTTGTCATGTTCCTCAAACCATTCCTGAACAATTTTTACAGTGTGGCAGGGAACATTATCCTGCTGAAAGAGGCCACTGCCATTAGGGAATACTGTTGCCATGAAGGGGTGTACCTGGTCTGCAGCAATGTTTAGGTAGGTGGTACGTGTCAAAGTAACATCTACATGAAGGCCAGGACCCAAAGTTTCCCAGCAGAACATTGCCCAGAGCATCACACTGCCTCCACCAGCCTGCCTTCTTCCCATAGTGCATCCCGGTGCCATCTCTTCCCCAGGTAAGCGACGCACACGCACCTGGCCGTCCACATGATGTAAAAGAAAACGTGATTCATCAGACCAGACCACCTTCTTCCATTGCTCCATGGTCCAGTTCTGATGCTCATGTGCCCATTGCCCATTGGTGGACAGGGTCAGCATGTGCACTCTGACCGGTCTGCAGCTACGCAGCTCCATACACAGCAAGCTGCACTGCACTGTGTGTTCTGACTCCTTTCTATCAGAGCCAGCATTAACTTTTTCAGCAGTTTGTGCTACAGTAGCTCTTCTGTGGGATCGGAGAAGACGGACTAGCCTTCGATCCCCACGTGCATCAGTGAGCCTTGGGCGCCCATGACCCTGTCACTGGTTCACCGGTTGTCCTTCCTTGGAACACTTTTGGTAGGTACTAACCACTGCATACAGGGAACACCCCACAAGACCTGCTGTTTTGGAGACACTCTGACCCAGTCGTCTAACCATCACAATTTGGCCCTTGTTAAAGTTTCTCAGCATTTGTCCCGCTTTCAACACATCAGCTTTGGGAACTGACTGTTCACTTGCTGCCTAATATATCCCACCCCTCGACAGGTGCTATTGTAATGAGATAATCAATGTTATTAACCTCACCTGTCAATGGTTTTAATGTTATGGCAGATCGGTATATATATATATATATATATATATATATATATATATATTATATAGATGTAATGTGTGAGTACTGTGCTTGGTGTTCAGTTATTCAGAGCCAGAGCCAGAGTTGTTGCTGCCTGCTTGGCATGGTTTCAGGAATTTCTCCTGGGGTTTAAGTAACTAAGCAACATTGAGCGTTTCTAAGCTCCTTGTTTAGTAATGTTTGAACTTTATGGTCATGGACTTAAATTGATTATTCCAATTTTTAATGAGGTTTAATCACTGTTTGATTAAAGCCTCCTGTTATAGTCTGCAAAGCCTAAAAAAAAAAGAAAAAAATAGGCTGGGAGGCTTCATTAGGAGTGTCACAGGAAGTCGTTCCTGCCGTCACCCGTGGCGTACGCTATATTTATTAACTAAATCCTCTGTTTTGGTAGCTAATGAACGTCAATCCGTAGATATGGTGCACTTTCTTACATTTTGATTAATGAATTGATTTGTCTTTCTATCCATGCATCTGAGCTTCAAAAAAAAACCACTTACTTTTCATTTTAGCAAAGCAGATGAATGCACTGAGTCCGTTAGATGAATATCTGGTGAAACACGTATCAGCCTCATATCATTAACATCCTGTTTTATAGTCTACGGTGACTGTAGTTTAATTACTTCCTTAACTACTTAGCTGCATTTGGAGTGGCTTCCACAGAAGTGCCAATTATCCAAACATGATCCAAAACAAGCAAGGCAGAATCCAATGCAAGAGCTTCAGAGAATATGGTGTGAAATATTAAAAATCTTTTTGGTAACTATCCCATGAACACTGGGTGTGAGATGGAAATACATCATGGATTAAGCACATCTGTTTACACCTAGGGTGCAATTTAGCATCATCAGTCCACCTATCGGCATGTTTTTATGAGGTGGGAGGAAACCAGAGAACCCACACGAACCCGGTGCACCACCATGACAAACATAAATGGATATTAGAAATGAATGTAAGAAATACAATAAACTTAATGAAGCACTTTTAAAGGGAACAGGAGAACTCGCTGATCAAACTAACCTGTCAACTGAGATAATAGGCGTGGCCTAATAGTCTAATGAGCACATTTGACTGACAGCAGTTAGACTCCTGAGTAAGGTGAGAATCAGGAACACAGGACCTCAAACGCTGAGGTTCCACTGCGTCCCATTAGTAGCCATTACAGCAAAGAGAAACTTTCCAAGTTGTTTCATGAGTCATTTTGAAAGACCTGAGTCTAAAATATAAATGTAAGCCTTTTTAATCATGAATAAATCATCAAAAGCTCACTTTTTCTCCCAGCAGGTTGTGCATCAAAATGCAAATGTGGAGAGAGCAGATGAGACGAAAGCTTAGGAAAGACTTACTCTCACACACACTCTCAGCAAGGATCCTGATATCTGTAAACTCCGTGCAGAGACGAGGCTTCTCGCTGTTATTCGACACACTAAATTACTCTGAAAATTCTCATTTTTACATCTTTCACCTCTAAGTGTAAAGCGTTGTCCATAACTTTCTTTTGCTTTGCCTGTTGCAGTTGTGAGGAATTCTGTCTTAATTAAGCTTTGGAAACACATTCCGAGGATGTCCAACTCCAGCTTCTCCATGTTGTTCAATCACAGCTCAATTCGTGGAAACCTGCACAGACCTATGACAGTGTTCAGCGTCCTGACCTTCACCTTGCTGGCCATGCTGGTTTTGGCCACATTCTTGTGGAACATGCTGGTCCTCGTGACCATCCTAAGGGTCCGCACTTTCCATCGTGTTCCTCACAACCTGGTGGCATCCATGGCCATCTCAGACATCATGGTGGCTGGACTGGTGATGCCCCTGAGCCTCGTCCGTGAGCTATACGGCCGCCGGTGGATCCTCGGGAGAGCTCTCTGTCAAATGTGGATCTCCTTCGACGTGCTCTGCTGCACGGCCAGTATCTGGAACGTTACCGCCATCGCACTCGATCGCTACTGGTCCATTACACGGCACCTCGAGTACACTCTGAAGAGACGCAAGAGGATCTCCAATGTGATGATCGGACTTACATGGATGCTCTCCTCTATCATCTCCTTCTCGCCGCAGTTCGGATGGGGAGAGATGTACTCGGAGGAAGCGATGGAGTGCCAGGTGAGCCAGGAGCCGTCCTACACCATCTTCTCCACCTTTGGAGCTTTCTATTTGCCTCTCTGCGTCGTGCTGTTCGTCTACTGGAAGATCTATAAAGCGGCCAAATTTCGCATCGGATCCAAGAAGAACAACACCGTTACTCCAGCTCCGGAGGCTGTCGAGGTATGTGTTACTTTCTCTTTCCTCAAAATGTTTGCTCAACAAGCAAGAATGTGAAGTCTGACCAATGAAAATGTCCAGAATTATTCTCAAGGTTCATTCATTCATTCATTCATCTTCAGTAGGCACATTATCCTGGTCAGAGTGCTGGTGGATCCAGAGGTTATCCTGGGACCACAGGGCGTGAGGTGGGAATAAACAACTGGTGGGATGCCAATCCATCACAGGGCACCTTAATCACACATTCACACACTCATTCATACCTAGGGGCAATTTAGCATCAGTAGTCCACTTATGAAGTGGCAATGAAACTGGAGTAGACATTTCTGAACTTCTCTCAGGATCTTCCTCAGTTGCATTGAGCAGTGGAAAATTTCCTGGCATTTAAAGTACAATCACTAGACATAATACTCCTGGAAGAATGATGTAAAATCTTCATTAGAATGGTTTTATTGAACTCGTATTATATGATGCAAACAGATTTATATTTCAGTTAACATTCCTACTATTGCATCCTCATTAGAAATCGCTTCAGTGGATCGTTATCATTAATAGGCCATGTCGTCTCGAAGGGCTCCTCTAAGTCAAACAGCATCGGGTCTGTTCCTTCCTGAACATGTCAGATACTCAGTTCCCGAGAGAAATGAAAGGCTGCAAAGGCTAAAAGGATTTTTTTGTTTCCTCCGAGGACCTCCAGGTTCTCCATCGGATCACAAGTCCGCTGTTATTTCATGTACAGAGTAACAAGAACGTGTCAATAATCAGTTATATCACAATATTAAACACATTATTGTCCCAGGGACATTTTTGTGCTGCTTAGAAAATGTTAGTGACATCAGCAAAGCAGCAGCATACGGCCGGGTTTCTTGCGGTTCTTGAGATTCCTTATTTTGCTTAAATTTCATGGGTTTTTTCTATTAGAGCCATCGAGATGAGAAATTACTTTTTTTTTTTAGCAAATTACATCATAATATCTTGAAACGTCATACAAATTTGAATTTAAAATATCTGATGCATAATACAGTTTGTTGTTTACTTATAAATCACTTTTCTGCTGTGGATAATGTTTATTTTCAGATGCTTCTTGAGACGGTAAATGCACTTCGTATTAAAATTAGCCAGCTACCTTACTTTATTAGCCGCTATGCTAGGAACCATCAACCGCTAATCGAGGCTAAATGTAAAATTAACAAATACATGCTAGAGAAATTAATTCATAACCAGAATCATTAATTCGATAGAGGCTAAAATAATGCTAACTAAATTTGGAAGTAGCTAGCGGGGAGCTTCGTGATCAGTTTATTTATTAAAGAGTTGTTTTTTATTTACATTTCAAAAAGTAGTGAGTGTCGTAGGAGATGTTCTGTGCATCACTGAGAAGTCTTTTTTTTTCATATTTTGCATTATAGGCGAAAGAGGCGACTCGGCAGCGTCCTCAGACGGCGTTTACAGTCCGTCACGCCACCGTAACATTCCAGACAGACAGCGAGACGTGGCGGGAGCAGAAGGAACGTCGCGCGGCCCTGATGGTCGGAATCCTGATTGGTGTTTTCGTCCTCTGCTGGATCCCCTTCTTCCTGACCGAGCTGATCACGCCGCTCTTCTCGTGGCACATACCACCCGTCTGGAAGAGCGTCTTCCTCTGGCTCGGCTACTCCAACTCGTTCTTTAACCCGCTCATCTACACGGCCTTTAACAAGAACTACAACAGCGCCTTCAGGAACCTCTTCAACAAACAGCGCTAACTCAAATGATCATGTGTACATAAAGGGTTACTTATTATAGCTCATTTACACAACGCAGAGCTACAACATCGCCTTGAGGAACCTCTTCAGCAGCTAATGCTAACTAGCAATTAAAACTAGCAAGCTAGCAAACAAGAATTAGCATGTAGATGATCTGTTTTTATGCCTACTAAATGTTGAATTATCACACACTTGCCTCAAGGAGCATTTTCCCCAAGTAAAGCCTAACATAGATTAACAATTTACTTACTTTTTTTATTTTTAATGTACAGATTACGTAGGGAAATTACAGTGTTCGGCTAGTGTGTGATGAATTCTGCATTCAGCTAGCATGATTTCATGCTAACACTCTGAATGCTATATTTATTACTCTCTCAACTTAAATAGCAATTTGGCTAAGAAATATTTATGTCATCTTTATTACTGATGATAAATCTAATCTAGATAGCAAGCTAGGCTAGTTAATTAGTCGATACTAGCTAGACTAGTGAGGGTGTTGCTATGGTTACAGTGTGCACTTGTGGTGAGCTGCTTTTTTTCTTCTTCTTCTTCTTCAAAAGTGCTAATGCAGCCTAAAGCGATGTGGGATCACGGATTTTATCTTCCGAATTCTTTGACGATTTGTGATTTTTGAAAAAAAGAATTCCTCAGACTGCATGTTCCTCTCTGGAGACTTCCCACAATGCAACAGGATAAAAAGAGAGGATTTTGGATAATCTGAGGATTTTAGAAGTGTTTCATGCTTTGTATGAATTTCTTGCTAAGCTTTAGAAATGTTGCTCTGGTTGTTTATGCCTCATCTTTTGAAGAATACATTTTAACCAAACAAAATAATAAAGTAATAAATGAAATGTGAATAATACAAGCTGAAAATATAACACTGAACAGCATGAATTTGATTTATTTTTCCCTCGGCTTCTGAAAGATCTTCACGGCCTTCACTGTGAATAGTTATTTAACACACAGATAGATTACGCTGTTGAAAACGCTGGTATTAATCTGACAAGCTGAAAACCTCACATCCAAGAGCGAAGGACAAACAGAATGGAGTTACTTTTCCATTTTATGTTGTTAACATCATCGTGAAGTTCGGATTTTAACAACATTCCTGGAGATTCATGTGCAGATGATGGATAAATGTTCATATTGTATACAAGTATTTTTTTTATGGCAAGCTAAGTATGTAACAGTGGTGTGATGAAGCAGAGTTACTGTTACCAACCTGAAGTTGATTATTTTCCTATAAAAGCATGTCCTCAAGTCTTTTATTCCTCTTTCCTGTTCCTATTCCTGGTTCCTGTTCTCACTTATGTTATATAAACTCCTCTGTCCTGAAGATGTCGGAAAACTTAAAGTTACAGCTTCACCTCTGACTGTTACAAAGCGCTGACACTGGAGACTCCTTACATAAACGTTGAATAAATGTATCCTTATAGAAAGCTTCTTCATAGCAATGATTTTTTAATATCCGTTTATATGTGGAGTGTCTGACATACACATCCCTGTGAACGAGCCGTTACTATAGAAACGATAACGCATTAGGACGAGCGCATTAATATAAACCTGCGCTACTGTCAGAGCTGCTGTTATAGAAAATTAATCAATGTTGTGATATAAATGGTATTATGGTATTTTGGTTTCTACTCTAACACTAACACTAACATTGTCTCTAACGTCTTTGTGCAAATCAGATTTTATAAAATAAATGTACATGGGAATAAGGTGATTGTGTGGTTGCAGATATTTTGATTAAAGCGAGCGTGGGATATTTTGACTTCAGGTGTGATCAGATAATGCGTACAGGACAGAGTCGCTTTACTAACAGGGAAAAAGCTTTTCAGTTTTCTTCATTTCTCACTCAGAGCTTCTCTCATTGTGCTTGAAGTCGTGTTACCTAACAGTCAGGTACAATAGCGCAGACCTTGAGCTCAAATCAAGGTTTACATCTGATGGCCAAACAAACTGCTGGGCTCAGTTTCCCTTATCGTTAAATTCAACTGGAAACGAGGCGTGGCCTTTGTGACTGTCAGTCTCAGAGAAGTAGGCGTGGCCTTTATGACAGTTACAGTAAAGGGGGTGTGGCATCTGTGACTGTCTCAGTGAAGGAGGCGTCAAATGAAGGAGGTGTGCATGTCAATCTCAATGGAGGAGGTGTGGCCTCTGTGCCAGTCACATACAGTGAAGGAGGCGTGGCCTCTGATCCTGTCAGCTATACTGAAGGAGGCGTGGCTTCTGTATATGTCAGTTACAGCACAAGGAGGCGTGGCCTTTGTACATGACATTCCTAGTAAAGAAGGTGTGACCTCTATACCTGTTGGTTACAGCGAAGGAGGCGTGGCCTCTGTACCTGTTAGTTACAGCGAAGGAGGCGTGGCCTCTGTACCTGTTAGTTACAGCGAAGGAGGCGTGGCCTCTGTACCTGTTAGTTACAGTGAAGGAGGCGTGGCCTATGTGCCTCTCAGTGCAAGTGGAGGAGGTGTGGCCTCTGTGCCAGTCATATACAGTGAAGGAGGCGTGGCTTCTGTACATGTCAGTTACAGCACAAGGAGGCGTGGCCTTTGTACATGACATTCCTAGTAAAGAAGGTGTGACCTCTATACCTGTTGGTTACAGCGAAGGAGGCGTGGCCTCTGTACCTGTTAGTTACAGTGAAGGAGGCGTGGCCTATGTACCTGTTAGTTACAGTGAAGGAGGCGTGGCCTATGTGCCTCTCAGTGCAAGTGGAGGAGGCGTGGCCTCTGAGCCTGTCAGGTACAGCACAAGGAGGCGTGGACTTTGTACATGACATTCCTAGTAAAGAAGGTGTGACCTCTATACCTGTTGGTTACAGTGAAGAGGGCGTGGCCGCCGTACCTGTTAGTTACACTGAAGGAGGCGTGGCCTCTGTACCTGTTAGTTACACTGAAGGAGGCGTGGCCTATGTGCCCCTCAGTGCATGTTAAGGAGGTGTGGCCTATGTGCTAGTCAGATACTGTGAAGGAGGTGTGGCCTTTGTGTCAGTTAGTCCTAGTGACTGTATCTGCTTGAGAAAATGAGATATATTAGACACACACACACACACACACACATACACACTACACTGTGACACCAATTCTGTTCCATTCAAAATCCCACAGAGAGTGATATCACTGCAGCTCCAAAAGAAATGTTTGTACATCACACACAGGCATATTAAGATGTGCAGTAGAGTGTGTGTGTGTGTGTGTGTGTGTGTGTGTGTGTGTGTGTGTACTGATAGCAGAAGCTTATTTTCCGTATCCACCTTCATTCATCTCATCACTCATCCAACACTTCAGCATTCAAAGCTTTAAAGATCTGAAGCACTGCCATTACACGAGTGTTATCTTCACACGCACACACACACATGCACACACACACACACACACACACTGTACAAACAGAGTCATTTTCAGGCTTAATTGGATCATGAAGTGTCAGGTAAGAAAGGTGCTGGTGGGATGCAGACATGAATAATGCATGAGGAAGCTTCTTAAACAACACACACACACACACACACACACACACAGTGAGCCGGTAAGAACACCCTGCTCTGGATGAAAGATTGAAAAATATACTTGAACAAAACTGTATTTCAAAAGATTAATTAAAACTAGTTTTTTGGCTCCACTGTACCGTGTGTGTGTGTGTGTGTGTGTGTGTGTGTGCTTACTTTAGATTCAGTCTTATGCACAGCCAGATGCTCTTTTTGATTATATTCAGATCTTTAATATGGTTCTGATTTGATCTTTCGAATATCACCTTAGATTTGTGTGTCCATCAAATCCCATAAGTAATGTGTTATATATAAAGAGCGAGAGGGAAAAAAACACCATCGTATCCGTAACCACGGAAACGTTATCTCATCTGTCAAGCGGAAAGGTTTCGTTTGTTCACTGGATTTTATTAAATGATGAAAAAGCGTCTGACATTTATTCTCCGCTCTTTATTGTTCTGCCGAGCGGATGGAGCTAATAACATCTTTATATGAAAAGCATCTTAACCTCACAAACAACTTATTAAAAACAATTCAGTCTTGCCTTTTATACAGGATTTTACAGCAATAGACTGATGAAATAACAGCGCTGTTGAATTCTGGATTGTGATTGGTCAGAAGGTGTTGATTAATTCTCTATAACAGCAGCTCCGACAGTAGTGCAGCTGCAAATCACAGGTTTATATTAATGCACTCTTTCTAATATGTTATCGTTTCTATAGTAAAGGATTAAAACCAGATTTTTAAAAAACGGATTTAAAATGATGATGTTTTCTGTAAGGAGATGCTTATCTAACAGTTATGGAAGGAGTCTCCAGTGTCAGCGCTTTGTAACAGTCAGAGGTAAAGCTGTAAGTTTAAGTTTTCCGACATCTTCAGGACAGAGGAGTTTACGCTTCTTTGCGGTTTCTCAGTAACATGACAAGCTGCATTTTTTTAAAGAGATAAAAGAGAGGCTGCTGAGGGAACGACTGTTTATAGCTGCTCTAACGTAAGTGAGAACAGGAACTAACTTGTTTCGCTGATGTAAATGCAACTATAAAAGGATAGAAAGTACATGGCATTCGTTAATAAATAAAAATGGTAATCGTTCACAAATTGATGTGGCGTAAGAGGAATAAAACACTCAAGGACGTGCTGATGTAGGAAAATAATCAACGTCGGTGTGGGAACAGTAACTCTGCTTCATCACGCCACCCCGTGACTCAGTGTTTATCCACGATTTATGATGTTATCACAATAAAATTGTTATAGATTGTACATTTCTAAGTGTATACACCACTGCGAGATGATTTACACATGCGTATTTAGTTCATCAAGCTAAACTGTTAACCCCTTTATTTGTTAGCAACGTTAGCCTCGTGTTAGATGAGTTCCTGTTTGCGGATGTGGCTCTGACTGAGCTGTAGGAGTTTTAATCAGGACTCTGTTAATAAAAGCGGATTTATAAGATGTAAATAAATTTAAAAAACACTTTTTGGTCTTTGGTAAGCATCAAGCTGAGTGATTTGCTGTGTGTGTAAAATAAAAACAGGGCTGAAATCGAAGCACTTGCTCTATTGAGACGTTTAGATCCCTTTTGTCTGATAAAGTTATAGAGTTTAGTTTGATTTCTGTTGACTTCAGAAAGTTTTAAACTAAGACGGAGCTGAAAATCTGATCTGGCAAACCTGAAAGAGAAATGATAAAATGATCCAAACTATTTTCCTAATGCACTAAAATAGTAAAAATGTCGATTACATTTCATCAGGATATTTAAAGGTCTGAGTTTTTTTTGTCTTAGCGATGATAAGGATCAACACAAAGACAAAACCCTCGTCCCTCCTGCTAATTGTAATGTCATTAACGCTTTATCAGGCGCTATTTCCCCACAGAAATCAGCCTATTAATTTTTCAATTACAGCTCTTAAACATCCGCAGCAATAAAACTCAGATATTAACACACAGCTTGATTAACAATTTTCTGCCTTTTACATTTTCAACTAAAACACTGTAATTGATTTGATCAACTCGTGATTCAACATCCCTTTTTATTTATTTATTTTTGGATTGAATTTTTAACTACACCATAAAACATTGATGAGTTTATGAAATAGCTAAAGCAGTCTGATGCTAATGCTAATGTTAATGTGGTCTCAAGTTTGTGCTGACCTTTGACCCTTTAGTTCTTCCAGGAGGCTCTGGACACAGCTGGGTTTGTGTTGTAGTGCGCAGCTGCCCTCTGCTGGACATTTGGTGTTAACACGTCAACTGAATTTAAAAGCATGATTCCCAGGAATCCTGGAAAACTTGGGAATGTTTAGACAAGGTTAATAAGAGCATTGACCATATTTAACTTTATTTAAAATATTTACTCTTGGGATTATATCACATACAGCTGGAATTATATTCAAAATGTAGATTTTTATGGTCTTAGCTGTCCAGTTGTTCTTATTGTTCGTATATTCACCTTGGATCTTTGCTGTATTCTTTGGTACTGAGGGAAAATGGAACTTATTTAAACAAAAGAAATTATTTATTTATGTATTTATTTATTTTTAAATGAACCAGCCGCTCGTTTCTAACACTGAGGACTTCAGCAGAACCTTTTTTGTTCAAATAACCACTGTCTGAGAAAAAAGAAAGGGTTTGATGGAGGTTTTATTTTTATTTATTTTTAACTTTAATATAAAACATATTTGCAAATGTGTATCAGTGTATGATAACCATTTAATAAAATGTATAATAGAAAAATAAAATTTCCTAAAGAGAGTGAGAATCACAACAAATAATCACCCGGAACTGTACGTGCTCAAAAATAAAGGATCTAGAAAAGGTTCTTTGGAGCAATGGCTGAAAAAAAACCCACTTTTGGTTCCTTTAAGAATGAAAAGAGCTTTTTTTTTTATCAGTGGCAAATTAAACTAAAGAATCCTCTTCAGACAAGAGCTGTGTGTTTTTATTATTAATGTTTATCTCCTGGGAAACATGGAAACCAAATGTATTCAAACAAAGTACACAAAGTGTAAATGTAGAAGCCATAAAGGTTCTGTGGTTGTACCTCTGAGGTTCTATGCAGAACCCTACAATAAAGTGTTTTCCTATCAGAAAGATTCAAAGCAGAACTTGTTTTTGGAAGCTACGAACCTTTAATTAAAGAACTCTCTTTTCTAAGAGTGAAGTTAGAAGAAAATCTTTGTTGGAAAAAAGTCGATACCCCACTGATACAAAGTGAAAGTAAACATCCTTCATCGCTCTTTGTAGATCCAAACATATTGTGATATAATAACAGGAACTAACCTACTTTGCTGATGTAAATGTAACCATAAACGGATAAAAAGTATGCGTCATTCTTTCGTAGATAAAAATTGTAATTGTGGTATTAATTGCTGTGGTATAAGAGGAAGACAATAATGTAGTAATAATCATAGCTGATTATTTTCCTCTAACAGCACAACACAGAGTGGTTTATTCCGTACTTATTAAAGACAAGTGGAATTTGTACATTATGAAACTGACAGTAAGAATTTTGCAGAAAGAAATGTGAACTCATTTGAAGGGGTGTGTGTGTGTGTGTGTGTGTGTGTGTGCTGGACAGCAGCTGGGGCCTTCCTTCAGCAGTACAGAGTCTGAAACATCACCGCTAAAAGACCTTGACAAACTCTGAAACGCGTCCAATGGGAAGCGTAATTGGATCATTTAATTGACAGCTCGCTGTAGTGCTCGGACGTGACCCTGTGACCCGGCGGAATTAGACTCTGACATCCGTTTTCCTGACAGTCTGACATGGCGTGACAGTCCGATTACTGCCCATTCCACTGTGCACTCACGTTCACGCCGTGCTTTTTCAGGTGCGTCTCCTGCTCCAGCCTGACTCTCTCTCTCTCTCTCTCTCTCTCTCTCTCTCTCTCTCTCTGTGTCATCAAACTGCCATGAAGGAGTTTATTATTCACTAATCAATGATCTCTGGCCGTGTTGGCCGTCCTTCAGGTGCTGTCATATTCACTTGATATCATATTCTACTAAAATAATCTCCTCTGGATAAAAATGTGATTTAGACATTAAGGCTCCTTGATCAGCGTGAACGTGTGATGATGATGATGATGATGATGATGATGATGATGAAAGGTCAGCAGGTGATGAAGGACAGATCGAATCAGGCCGTAACAGGCGGATTAGATTGCTATCACATGATGAATTAATTAGCATCCAATTAGAGAGTGTTGGGAAAGTCCGGCAGGAATTGTGCCATCAGGATCGGGGCAGGATGTGATTAATGCGTTTCCGCCGAGGGCCAGAGGACCTGAGCTCTTCTCCAGCTCCCCGCTTTCAGCCTTCACTCCTGCTCAAGATGCTAATTCTCCATCTGCGGGGATTTCACATTCAATTTCAGGATGTATTGCACTTGTCATTACAATAATGGAAATGGATTCTGTCTTAAACTCATTGTGCTGGAGGTGCGTTTCAGTGTGTAGAGCAAGTTTCTATTTGAGTCACGTGTCAATATGTAATATATACATCACATATACATCATATATACATCACATAAACATCACATATACATCACATATACATCATATATACACATTATATATACATTATATACAAATACTGCATATTTCCTGTATTGTGCCAAAAGTCTTGTATTTATGTGCCGCTCTGTCTATATGAACATGTGAGCATTAATTATTAAAAGCAAAATGAAGCAGATTTTTATTTACAATAATCAAAAGCATAGTGCAGAATTATTGGCACCCTTCAGGAATATGAGGAATGGCATGATACTGAGTGATGCTGAACATTATACACAGTGTACAGTTTCATTATTTATCACAGTCAATTACAGTCCAGAGGTTCTTTGCTCATCTGGTGGAACCTGACAAAGTGGTTCTCTAACATAAAGGGTTCCAAGTAGAACCTTTTTTTTTTTTTGGAAAATAAGAGCCCTTAATTATCCAATTTTGATGCAATACTTTTTTTCTCTCTCACTCTCTATCTCTCTGTTTCTATCTGTCTGTCTGTCTTTCTCTGGTTCTTCTCTTTCTCTGTCATTCTGTCTCTGTCTGATTCTCTCTCTCTCTATCTGACTCTCTGTATGTCTGGCTCTCTCTCTCTTTCTTTTTTCTAACTGTCTGTCTGTCTGTCTCTTCTCTTTCTCTGTCTTTCTGTCTCCCTCTGATTCTCTCTGACTCTCTGCCTGTCTCTAAGTGGCTGCCAATTCAAGCATGAGAAAGACACACAGATTGAGAGACAAAGAAAGAGAGAGAGTCAGAGAGAGACAGACAGACAGAGAGAGAGAGAGAGCGATAGAGAAAGAGGTTGGCATAGTTCCAGTTGTCTCACTGCGTGTCCATCCTGCTGTTCTGCGCTCTCAGTAACCTTCAGCTAATCTGTCCCTCTGTCCTCGTCCAACTTCTCCACTGCTGTCCGTTTCTCTCTTTACTGCAACGTGACGAGAGAAATACGCATTCAGTAAATAAAATAAAGCTTACTGTGATAATTACAGCAGTGTAGAATAGTACACATTAATAATACACATAAACAGTGTCTCAGCATTAACACACTAAATATTAATGAGAACAAATCGTTGTCCTTCACTTGCACTGATGTTGATTCATTTCATTCAGATGCATATTTTAAATTGAATATTTATATTTAATGCTTTTTCTGGATTAAATTATTAATGATTTGATCTCTGAGTGTTCCAGTTTTCTTCCTTCAAAAACCAGGCCCTTTATGTGGACTAGCTCTTTAACGTACACTCTTAGAAAATGTAGAACCCTGAAAGGTTCTTCGGTTATCTTTCTAGAGAAACACTTTACAACAGAGTGTTTTTCTATCAGAAGGGTTTAAAGTAGGACCCTTTTTGGAAGCTAAGAACACTAAGTTATCTAATGAACCCTTAAAGAACCCCTGAAAACTCCTTTTTTCTTGCATGTGCTCCTCTTTGGCAGTGCTGGGATTTGACCTCACAACCTTCTGCCCTCTGTGTGTTAGCACGGCTAATATCAGGACAAATGAATCGAATATGTCATGTTCAGCATGATGCAAAGTATCACATCACATCACAGATCTTTTGTACAGTAATTAATCACAAATCCTGTAATATGTGACCTGCTACACTGATGTCAGACGATTATCACCGTTCCTGTCATCTCTACAGATCAGATTAAACAAACAGATAAAACATTGCACAGATGTCTAAAGTATAAATACAACGAATGCCAACATGAGGATTAGAATTATGGATCGCTCTAATTTCCATGTTTACAGATGAAGGGTAAAAGTCTGGAGTTAAATGACATGTTTATTAAATATCATGTCAGTATGGTGGGTTATAATATGCACATAAATTTACATAGTGATGAATGTGTACAATTTGGGTTGGCAGGCGAGAAAAATAAAAACACACAGACAACCAAAAAAAAAAAAATTGCCAAAAAAATGCTATATCAAAGCGTTGCTGAGTTCTGGCTTCTGATTGGTCAGAAGATGTTGATTCATTTTCTATAACAGCAGCTCTGACAGTAGTGCAGCTGCCAATCACAGGTTTATATTAATGCCCTCCTTTTAATAAGTTATTGTTTCTATAGTAACAGCTCATTCACAGGGACGTGTACAGCGGACGCTCCACATAAACAAATTAAAAACATTTTATTTAACACTTCCAAAGGAGAAGGAGTCTCCAGTGCCAGCATTGGCTTCCTAAAGATAACTATCATTGTTTATTATTAATAAATGTAATGTGAATGAGAGCTTTGTCTGTGTTTATAAATAAACTCACTGATTGCGGCACCAATTTTTCATTAAGAGCAAAAACACCATCATTTTAAAGTAATTAACTCTACAAGCGTCTCCCGTGAGTGTTCTCTCTTTCAAAGTCCCCTACACAGGCTTCATTAATTTTGTTTGGGATTTAAGCACTGGATTCAGTCCAATTATTCAATCCCGTGACACACGGAGTGGGCGTGGCTTCTGAATCAGTCTGCCTTCAAGTCCTTCGCAGAAGTTCGTGTGTACGAGTTTGGAGGTTGTGATTACGATGTAGTGCGTCCTCAAGTGGTTTTGGCTGACATGACAAAAAAATGTACACTGAGAAAAACAGTTTTTGGTAACATCAACAAGACGTTTAATTTAGCAAGAAAATTTTGCACGTAAATCTTACCTCCTGCTGTAAGCGACACGTTCATGTGAGCAGCCGCCATGACTTTTCCTTATTGACATGCCCCCAAACTTGTTCATAGACAGATACGAGTTCCTGAGTCGTAATTATGGCCTTGTGGTATGAACTGCGCTCACCTCATAATTACGATAATTCTGACTTGAAGGCAGCGTAAACTCTGAAAAGATGGTGGACATGGATGAGAAATTTTCAACAAAACGTGATTATTATACGTCCCAGATTTATCAGTATGCATTAAAATACATGTTCATGCATCAATCCTGCAGTCGATGAGGTAAATTCTGACAAATCACAGGATGCTGGTCATCTAAAGGTCAAAGTTACAGATCATAAAGCCAACTAGCCGTGTCTGAAAACTTTCACACACACACACACACACACACACACAGAAGGAGAATGGTGTGATCTGTGAATTACTCTGCAGCGGGTAGCACTCAATTTCAGATTCAGACACCCCCACGGTTAACCTTTCACGCTGAGATTTCTGGGAGTTGCGCCAACTTTCCGAGCCAAGATGGCCTCCTGAGAGGAAGCTGCGCTCATAACACACAGCGTGAAAGCAGAGCCGAGCGCATAGCGTTGCTCCACTGGCTTACCTGCGGAGATCATGAGCCTGTTATCATCCACCTCAGGAGTCGGTTAATTATGGCGCCGCTCGAGGTGTTGATGAGGCCCTCTTCTTCCACCTTTTGTTGTTCAGATGTAGACAGAGCAGCGGGACGCTGAACTTCCAGAAAGGTCTCGACAGTCCAACTGTGTCCTACAACCAGGACTTGGAAACTGCACATGATCTGAAACAGAACAAATCCTGCATGACTTTAAACATTTACACGGATGGGAAGCAAGGTTAATGAGACATAAACCTTCTTTGGAAATAATTTATTGCTATTTTAAATTCATTAAAGGTGCAGTTGGTCATTTTTTTTAAAGTGTTCCTAGACCTGCAATAATCCTTAAAAACTCAAAAACGTAAAAATTAAAATTATTCACAGTATTGAGATGTAACAGATTTGGATATTTTCTTCATCTCTGGCTTTAGTTTACATTTTTTTGGCCCAGAAATTAGCTCCGCCCCTTTCAATTTACTACAGAGTGAGAGCTTAGCTTTGCTTCTCTTCTTTAAAAAGAAACTCACAAAGGTCATGTAGGTTAAATATTGAAGGTGAGGTGAGTTTGGGGAAAAGTGAAGGCTTGGTAATGTTTTTACTCTGATTGTGATTCACGTCTCAGTCAGCAGAGAGCTTTATTACAAATCGCTCCTTTAATTTAAAAAAAAAAAAGAAATCCTGTGCATATAATAAACAACATCCTTAAATACCCTGCTCTCAGTTTTTTTTAATGAAGTGGAAATACAGTTATGATGTCACTTCCTGTGTGTTTTTTCACAATTTATATTATTTCACAACTAGAATGGGAATAATTCATGAGCTGAACAGTATTGTGAGAGACAGAGGAGGGTCTGTCTGTGATCTGCAGAGCAGTGGGCGTGTCTTTGAGCCCATTTAGAGACTTAAAGACACGCCCCTTAATAGGCACATTATTATAATAAACTGCTAATAATGTAGCATCAATAACATCTTTATTCAATAATGTAATTCCATTTCTGCACATAATGTAGTAAGGAATTACAAATGTATATCATTTAATACCTCATGACATTATGAGTCGAGCAATTTATTACATCATCAACAGTTTATAGGTCATAAAGTTTTATAACATTAGTGTTACTGCATTATGAATATAAAGTTTTTTTCTTGTTTTCATAAGTTACTTTATACTAGACAGCTAATGAGCATTCTTTATGGAACGGACACATATTTATATTTTTGCAAATATATTTTTTGTTCATATATTTTTATATGAATATGCTAATGACTTCCCATTTAAAGACTTCCATATATGGTCTCAAAGACACACCCACAAATGTGTAATGATATGTTTTTGTTGATATAGTACCTTTTTTTTTTTTGTCAAAAACTAGTTTCCAAAGTGTTTTACAGAAGTGCTTTGCATAAAGAATGAGTAAATTAAGGTGGAATAAAAGAAAAGAAATTGAACAAAATATTTTTTATTTTTATATGAATTTCAACATATATGAAGATAAATTTCATATAATGACATACATATATCTTCTGTGATTTCAGATTCTGTGGCTTGAGGAGGCTTGAAAAGAGAAACTGTAATGTTTATATGAATCCAAATGACCAAATTTACAGATAAATACTTTTTCTGTATTAAAAACACCACATTTCTCACACATTTGTCTGTTTCTGTTCTAATATATGCTGAGGGTTAAATACTTTATAAGGTCACCATCTCAAATAAAATCACACATAAATCACACATCACATACCTGCCTTTCTTATTTCTACTATTTTTTAAATTCTTTTTTAGATTTTCTCTTCAGGAAATAAAATAATGTAAAATTCATTTCTCAGCACCACGAGGCCTTCAAGTTCAACGGCTTTTGGAAAATTAAATTAAAAGGCTTAGTCCCTAAAGAAATGGAGAGCATATCATTAGGACAATTATACTTTAATAAAAGCACGTTAATTGAAAACCAAAATATGACCTGGTGGAGCAGCACGTCCTCCAACGTACAAAAAAACGGGGAAAAAATGGCCTTTGGGTTGATTTACAGTAGTGCTTACGTTGGGACCTAATCAGGAGATTATTATGATAAAAAAAAAAAAAAAAGGAAAAAGAAACGGGGCAACTTTTTTAATTAGGGCAGTCATTCCTGAGAACAACATACTCTCAATGTGACAAGTGGAGAAATGATAGACGGCTGAGAGGAAGGTATTAGTGCAGTTAACCTACATAAAAGAGGGACAGAGGGACAGCGTCTCGTCTTATACACACACACACACACACACACACACCATGTGCACAAGATTATCAGATCAAACACTTTAATTTCAGAGAAAAACAGACATTTGAAGAGAAGAAAGTAAACAAAACGTCCATATTTTCCTTACATGAAGATCATTTAGAAGCACCAAGTTGCCACTTTATTAGCTTTACTCATTCAGAACATGGAAATGTACTCAGTATAAACATTTTTTAGTCTATAAACACCTAAACTTATCCCTCATCAACATATTCTTACATCTCTGTAAGTCACACACACTTTTATAATAAGGTCTGACTGAATAAAAAAAACTCTTTTGCTTGTCTGTTTGGCTAAATGACATAAATTTGATTAATCAGAGTGAAGCAAAAGCAAAAAAGATCCTTAAAAATAAAAAATAATATACATTTAAGTTGAAAACTATGAATTTATTATATTTATTTTGCAAAATGCAACATTATTTACTTAATACTCAGCTCTAAACCCTTCTCTCAAAGTGAAGTGAGTGTAATGGACTTAGAGTTATGACATCACTTCCTGGTTATTATTTTAAAACCTTTCAAAACATTTTTTAAAATGAAATGCAACTTTAAATATGAAGGCAAATGCAAGATGAGTGTTTTCTTTCACTCCCTCCAGATGATCTGCACTGATGATGAGACAGATGAAAAAATCCTAGACTACTTTGAAATGTGATTTTACAAATAAAAATAAAATAAGGTTGCAATGTTGTCTGGCTCAGAAAGACATTATTCGCACCCAGATGTGCATCTTTTTACTTAAAGGGAGATTGCTTTAACACCAGGAACAAGTCTAGGAGTTGTTGTGATGTGGTCAGACACAGTCTTACCAAAAAGCAAAGGACAAATCACGTGGAATAAAGAAAAAGAAGAGGCACAGATGGAAAAACAGGTGAACAGACTGCAAAGGGCTTAAACGTGAAGCAGAACCAGGGGGTCTGTGAATATTTTATTATATTACAGGGGTGAAAAATTTGGAAATCATTTTTTTAAAGCTACTATATTTATTAGCCGATTCGACTGATCACTTGAATCAAATGGATTTTAGCCAAATCTCAAACACAGAAGGTCTGTGATGGTGGTTTAAATGACATTACTTTCATAAATGAAAGGTTTCATGTTTGCCTGTTTTTTTGTGAAATTCAGCTGTCACTCATTTTAGACCCTAAACACTCAATTAGTGTTAGTTTTTAATACACTCTCTCTTTACTACACACTTTCTCTTTAATTCACACTCCTTTATCTCATCAGGAGAAGTTCATCAAAAATAAAAGAGAGATTAAAAGCCAAGGACGATCAGCCACAGGGTTTAAACCACATTCATTTGGTAAATCCGTGTGCAGAAATCAATTCGAGGAGAGAGAGAGAGAGAGAGAGAGAGAGAGAGAGAGAGAGAGAGAGAAAGAGAGCTCAATATTTGACTAGTTTATATTCCTGAGACTTAAACATGAGATCAGATCTTACTTTTACAGATGTAGTTTTATGAAACAAAGCTCAGAGTAACAGTGTGAGTTCTTTCAGATCGCAGGTGTGGATGGTGAAGGAGGATCATCTCTGGACCTGTTCAGTCATGTGAAAGAGAGAGAGAAAAAAAACAAAAGGAGATTTTTAGGGGAAACAAACTGGGGTGAAAATCTTTAAAAAATCTAAAAAATCTGTATTTCTGAGATTTAAAGATGAGGACAAATCAAAAGTCAGACATTTACTTGCTTTAATGAACAAATGAGGCATTAAAGATGACAAGATTATTCACCTTTTGTCTTTATTTTTAGCCTATAAATATCTAATCTAACACTTATATCACATCTCTAGATGCCACACACACACACACACACACACACACACACACACACACACACACACACACACCCACATCCATTAAAAAATGGATAAAAAAACAGGAAAGTTTATAAAAGTAGTCTGTAATATATGCGTTAAACCACATTATTATAAATCATAGTGCAGCAAAAGCAAATCTGATACCTGATGGAAATTTAATGTTTAGCTTGTTTGAACTCTGAGAAGTTTATTGACCTTAAGCTGGTTATCTCATAAATGTATCTTATACACAATACACCAGGGGTTCAAAAAAATTTTGGCACCCCTTTAACTATAAAAAAATATTCCATACACCCCAAGTACAGATTTAATTTATGAACATAATTCAACTATTTGACTACTAAAATATTCAAATATGAACCTCATTATGTAAATGTGCACAATAATATTTTTGCTAATCATTGAAGCCTGACACTTATTATTATTATTATTATTATTATTATTATTATTATTATTATTATTATTATTATTATCTTTAGATTTGAGTTAACATAAATTGACTCGTTTTTGAGTTGTAGAAGTTCGGATTAAAGTCATTTAAGTCAAATAGAGTATATATATGAATATATGAACTAGTAGAACTTAATAGTAGATATAATAACTTAAATTATATATGACCTGACTGAGTGTATAAAAATATGGTGATGTAATATGATGATGAGGATGAAACGTGTTTAAACAACAGTAATTGAGATAAATCTGAACATAGGAATGAAAGCCAAAGATCAGAAGAGAAGCAAAACCTTATTATTCAGGTAGCATGTGCATCTGAAACATGGATCGGACTTGATAAATGAAAGATTATTTACATATTTTGAACATTTTTAGTCCTAACGAGGTCTTTATCTCACATCTCAATCTGCTTTATGATTTAACTGAGTAGAAAAGAAGAAGTTGTGAGGTTTATGATCTATCTAACGTTATATGCTACAGCTACTTAAGGGAAATCACAGGTCTATACGCCACACACTGATGGCCACACTGAGTAAATGAAAAACTGGGATTATTCAGGTCATAACAAGCAGCATGATGTAAGTGAATCCTATATTTCTGTTATTGTGCGAGTAAAGTATCAGGTTGCGTTTGGGCCATTACCTAAATCCCCGTCTGAAAGGCTGCTTAAGGAGCTTAAGGGCCTCGGTGCTCATGAGCGGCCGGTGGAAAGCGGGCCGTTCAGCTCTGCTGAGCCTTTATGAAGTGGGTTAGGCCCGAGGCTCGCTAGGCCTCTTCGTCTCACCACGGCCCCTCTGCGACTCTCACAGCTGTAAGCGAGGAGAAGAAAAGGCTGGATTTCTTTCCGTCGTGCACTGCTGAACCCCCGGCTGCTCCCTGTGTCATTCAAAACAGGCCGCCTAACGAGACTGCTACTCCAAATAACCGAGACCGGTGTCATTCAAATCACTGACAAAAAACTGATATGCCATATAACTGGGGCTTGTTTCATTCAAATAAGTGACAAATCTCTGAGATTCCAGCCTGGAGGACAAACTGAGACGTTCTGAATTCGGTGTGATTTTAGTTTGATTTTAATAATATTTAACCCTGAAATGCTTCAAATATGTAGACAGGGTTATTTAAAGACAGAATATTATTTACTCTTAGAAAAAGAGGTTCTTTAAGGGTTGTTTGTAAAGTTTGGATCCCTTTCTGATAGGGAATCAGTCTGCTGTAGGGTTTTACATGGAACCTTTAAGGGTTCTCCTACAGAGGGACAAAAGAAGAACACTTAAAAGTTCTACACTGGAGTGTAGAATATAAAGATAATATCACGATACCACTTTCTCTCTTCTGACACTGATACCCCGAGTATCAGCCGATAATGAAACCCATCTGATATTGTTTTCTTTCAAAACTACTAAGCTTTAAAATGTTTTTTTTTTTCAGTTAAACTCTTTCACACAAAATTCACTTACATTGTAAATATAATAAATATAATAAAGTATAAATACAATAAAATTATTCCTAACAAAAGAAAATCTACATCTTTAGATGTAAACATTTCCAGTTCCAAGATCTTCCAAATCCAATTCTAATCTTTGCCATTGTTACAGGATCCGATATCTGATCCACCATTTTGTGCTGGTTTCGGCCCGGTACTGATCCTGGGTATTGGATCGTATTGGATCGGTGCCGTCTCTAGTCTATTTGATTCAGGATTTCTTCAATGTTACTTAATTAAACATTCCTGAATCTGTAAGTGAAAAGAAAATCACATGAAACCGCATGTAAATAATCACATGTGGGTTTTAGACATATTTTGTGTAGAGTATAGCGCAAAGGTTTTTATTTTTCACAAGTTTTTAATCACATGATTCATTTATTTCCACATTAATCACATATTGTTCACATGAGGTTGTTTTTTTTTTGCATGTGTGATCACACTTATTACATGAAAAACATTTGATCACATGTGAAATGGAGAATAATCTAATAAGATGAAAAAATTTTATATGTCAAAGATGCAATTGTTAATAATCTTAATATGCTGCTGAATTTTTTACTTTGTAATTATATTAATTTCTTTTCCTGTATTTGTGCAAGTAAACTCTGAGAGAAACAGAACTACAGAGAGCTCTGTAACACCATCACCTTTAGTTTAGTGCAGCAACACAAACACACACACACACACACACACACACACTTCAGGTGAAGGACAGAGAGACACACTGATAGATTGACTGACTGACTTACTGATTGATTTTCTACTGATTTTGAATTTTTATTTGCTTTTAAGGCTTCAGTGACTGACAGGTTTTGTTCCAAATAGAGTTTAAAACTAATCAGGTTCTGCTTTTTGAACACCACTACAAGAAAACCCAAGAAAAACAGAAAATATTTATACTGATATGTCTTAAAATATAAAGAAAACTTTATATTTAAACTGCCAATAATAGCCTAAGAATAATTTACAGTGTGCTTTACAGACAATGAAGAATTAATAAAATGTAAAAATAATAATAAAAATAAAAATAATCAGAAAAATAATAAAAATATATAAAAGCAATCATCAGTAGGTACAAAATAAAATAAGAATAAAATATAAAACAAATAAGAAAAAAAAAGAATAAAATATAAAACATGAAAACAGTAAAATAAAATTAAGTAAAATCATAGAATACAGTGCAATAGATAAGAAAGATAAAATTAAATAAAAATAAAAGTTAAGCAGAACAGATAAGTCTTTAATCAGTGAGGAAGATATTCACTGTGTTTATTATGAGCTTTAAAAAAATAACACTACTTGACAAATGAGTTTTAATTTTTTTAAATTGTTTTCTATACTGCGTATCAACTGCTTCATCCATGTTTTATCTGTGTGTGTTGGGGTATCTGGGTGTTTAGTGGGGCATCTGGGTGTATGTTGGGGTATCTGGGTGTTTAGTGGGGCATCTGGGTGTATGTTGGGGTATCTGGGTGGTTATGTTGGGGTATCTGGGTGTATGTTGGGGTATCTGGGTGGTTATGTTGGGGTATCCGGGTGTGTGTTGGAATATCTGGGTGTGTGTTGGGGTATCTGGGTGTGTGTTGGGGTATCTGGGTGTGTGTTGGGGTATCCGGGTGTGTGTTGGGGTATC
>CM040474.1:913725-976595 GCA_022758105.1 Pangasianodon gigas | reverse complement strand
TGTTGGGGTATCTGGGTGTGTGTTGGGGTATCTGGGTGTGTGTTGGGGTATCCGGGTGTGTGTTGGGGTATTTGTAAAAAATAAACATGAATGAATTGTAAAAAGCTCATTACAGTTATGTAAAATGCTTTTAAAGGTGCAGTAGATCCACATTTCCGGGTGGAAAATGCACATTAAAGGTGCAGTAGGTAAGAGTTCCACCCCATAACAAGGAAAGGTACACTTTAGTCCTTTTTCAGAAACTGCATGAGATATTACAGATATTCTTCCTCCTAAATCCATCACTTCAGTTTGTCCAGTGCAAATATTCACACTGAGCAAATCAAGATTTCTTAAAATAATAATAAGATTATTAATATTAATATTAGAAGTTGGACTACGTTAAACAAACCTGTCTGACTTTTTAAACTTTCCTTCTGAACACACACACACACACACACACACACACACACACACATGGTCATGAAGACAGAGTGATACTGTCACAGTGAAGAAATAAGAAAATCAGCGAAGCGGAACTCGGGATTATTTTATATCTGAGCGCTAATGACTCGTTTTAATCTCAGCTTTAAAATCCAATTTAAATGCATCCGGATTTAAGTGACACCGAACACACACTTTAAACATTAAAGCTTAAATGAGCTCCATGTGTGTGTGTGTGTGTGTGTGTGTGTGTGTGTGTGTGTGTGTGTGTGTGGACAAAGATTCATCTTAGAAGCTGTAGAAGTTGAACTCCTGCAGAGTGAAAGTGTATTTTTATATTAATTAGAAAATTGTTTTAAAAGTCAAAAGGGTTTTAATCTGTAATTCCATTTCATTTAGAAAGCAAACATCATCATCATCATCATCATCATCATCATCATCCTACAAGTGTGCAATAACATTAAAATAAAGTTTAAATAAATGTTAAATAAATAAATAAATAAATAAATAAATAAATAAATAAAAGGTTAGTTACAAGTTTGCAGTTGTGACACCTGGGTCAATAAAAATAAAATAAAATAAAATAAAATAAAATAAAATAAAATAGATAAGAGTTTGCATCTGGGCTTGATTAAAAATAACAATAAAGGATAAAAATTAAATTAAAGTGAAAGTTTGCATTTGTGACAGTGAGCTTGATTAAAAAATAAATAAATAAATAAAATATAATAAAATAAAATAAAAAGTTGTAATGAGAGATTGCAGGTGTGACACTGAGCTTGATTAAAAATAATGATTAAAAAATGAAATGAAAAGAAAATAAATGTTGGTTATGAGTTTGCAGGTGTGACAGCAGGGTTTTATTAAAATTAGAACAGAATAAAATTTAAAGGTTGGATAAGAGTTTAATTGGTAGGAATGTGTTTGATTTGGGAGAGAAACTCCCCCGAGACGCCGGGAGGAGCGCGAGCCCCGCCTTCACCCTGACCTTTACACGCCCTTTACGACTCGTGACGTGGATTTGTGGCCGTGAGCGCGCGCTGAACCTCAGCAACATTTATATTAATTTCTCTCTCTTTTTTTTTTTTTAAATGAAGAAATTCCGGCGCAGGAGGAGAGAAGAGTGAAACCTGGTGTGTGCTGAGACACAGAGACTGATCCTGCTGAACAAAGGAAGGTGTGTGTGTGTGTGTGTGTGTGTTCTTGGCCTGGCTTTATTAAATGACCTCACTCACAGCAAGCTGATTTTCTCTCTCTCTCTCTCTCTCTCTCTCTCTCTCTCTCTCTCTCTCTCTCTCTCTCTCTCTCTCTCTCTCTCTCTCTCTCTCTCTCTCTCTCTCTCTCTCTCTCTCTCTCTCTCTCTCTCTCTCTGTTTTTCTCACTCTCCTGCTCTGTCTCTCTCTGTTTTTCTCACACTGTTTCTCTCTCTCTCTCTCTGTTTCTCTTCCTTTTAGTTTTCAGTTAAAACTCGAGGTTAAAGAACGCCCGGTTTGTTACGTCATCGTGCGACAGCCAATTAAAAAAAAGCGCACACCTTTTCACTCTTACCTGTGTGTACACGCGCGTGAGGTCGCGTTTATAACGGCAGCATTTCTCCTTCTGTAGAGACTACACCTGCTCATGGCTTCTTTTTTTAAAATATATGACAGGATTTGTGAAATTCTTACAAAATAAAAAAAAACAAAAAACCTTTTGGTTATCATAAAAAACATATTTAAAATACATAAATAAATATTAAGAGCAAAAAACAAATTAAAACAAATCAGTGTACACAAAAAGTGAACTCCCAGTGAACAAACAAACAAACAAACAAACAAACAAACAAACAAGAAAACAGAAGCCAGTGACGCTTATACACTAATAATAATAATAATAATAATAATAATAATAATAATAATAATAATAATGAAATGCTATTTTGAATAAATAAATAAGTAAATATTTATAATATATATTTTAAAAATAGCATTTCATAAAGAGTAAAATAAATTAGTAGAAATAAATGTTGCTTTATTTATATTAGCAGTAAATAAAGCAATAGAGAGATTAATAATTAGATAAAAAGACGGAGTGAAATTTGAATAATTTTGGGAGGATTGTGAGGCTTTTTCTCATAAAACAAAACCTCTAAGATTATAGTCTATATTAGAAAATAAAACGAGTGATTTAGTTTGTATTTAGTTTTACACAATTTTGGAGAATCAGAGGTGATGAATTTGCTTTGATTAATAAATGACCTTTTTAATTAAAATGTATTAATTAAGGGTTCAGTGCAGAAAAAAAGCTTTTAACTTTCACAGATCTGTTTCTTTAAATGTATTTAAACTGAATTGTATTTGAGGTTATACCTGTTCATACATTTTCATAAATAAAGTGCTACATTTTATAATGTTGTAAGTTTTATAATTCCAATAAAAATCGGAATAAAACTTGACTGTGATGTGAGAACTGATCAGTCTGACGTGGTTTAGAGAGCAAGAAAGGAAAAGGGAAAGAAGCAAGAATTTAAAAACTGATAAGACTTTTTCAACTCATTCAGATTTAAGTTTATGAGGTGAATAAATTCCGGTTACGGGACAGAAGAGAGAGAGAGAGAGAGAGAGAGAGAGAGAGAGAGAGAGACATCCGGTGTGTCCTGCTCGCTAGTTTGCGATGGTTTATGGATCATACAGACTCTGAGAAAATAAAATCTGAAATAAAATCATCCAACCTCGAATCTATCACATATCTGTGTGTTTTTTAGAAACGGAAAAAAAAAAAAAAAACACACACAAAGAAAATGACCTTGTAATACCTGGGAAAGCTCGCGCATGCAGGTGTGTGTGTGTGTGTGTGTGTGTGTGTGTGTGTGTGATCAGGTATGAGCGAGGTCATGTAGCTAACAGAGTGACTTCACAGATTTGTTTTATTTCTGTAAAAAGCAGTTGGTGTGAGTTGCTATTTCAGCACTTAGTATTATTTTCTGTGTGTAAAATGAACAGATCATGACATAAACATGAAGATAAAGAAAAAAAAAACTTTTTCATGTTAAAGAAACTCAGCCAAACACTTTCCAGTTTAAGTAATAAATTTAGATCATTTGGAGGCGAACAGATTGATGTTAAGGGTTAAGGAGGAAAAAAAGGAAAAGTGTAAAGAAAAGGAAAATATTTTGTTAAAAAAAAAACTTACTGATGAGGTGTGATGTGGTGGTGAAGAGGTTTTACTCCCTGATGTGTTGATGGTGTAGATGAAGGACAGGAGTGATGTGGTGTGATGTCCCTCCTCCTCACACACACACACACACACACACACACACACACACACACACACACACACACACACACACACAAACACTTCCTCTAAACATGAACTCGTGAGCTCTGATTCTTCTCTGTGCCTCATTCTGATATTACAGCAACCTTAATAATAATAATAATAATAATAATAATAACAATAATAATAATAATAATAATAATAAAGTGACATCACTTGAAAAAGAAAGTATTCATGTGAGAAAAGAAAACATCTCAAAACACTACACTGAAAATAAAATCACGTGGTATATATGTGAACATAAACGACCTGTCTGAGCACGACATATAAACAATAAATGAGAAAAAAAAATCACGTGAACATACAAACACGTGAACGCGTTACATATACATGCATGTGACAATGAATGAATTATGTGTGGGGGAAGAAATCACGTGGAAAAAATGATCCAATGCTAAAGATCAGATGTACAAACAAACAAACAAACAAACAAACAAACAAACGATTCATGTGTATAAAAAGCATGTAAACAAATAAAAAATAGAAATAAAAACGCGTTCAGAAGTGTGAATATAACATGTGAAATGTCTAAAAGTCCAAATTTCTCGTGTGCATCGTGATTAGATGTGAAGTTTGTGCGACTTTTTGTGATTATATTTCGGATAATAAAGAATAATAAAGAATAATAAAGAATAATAAAATAGAAATAGTTCACAGGTAAATGAAGGATCCTGGACTCTCTGGTGGAACTGACACTTTTAAAAGCTGCTAGAAAAATATTATTCATCATGATTCCGTGAAAGAATCAGTTTTAGTTTGAAAGTGGAAGATTCTTTTACAATTTTGTGTTAGTTTCAGACTGAAAAAGTGATTTATAACCCAGAAGACCTTCACATTTCCTCCTGAGAGCATGAAGCTGTAGAGATTATAGATTTATTACCTGATACCTGAGAAAGCAGGTGACGTCCTCAAACCGGAAGTAGTCTGTTAAGGAGAAAAGGTAGAAAGTGACGTCAGGATTTGGGGAAAAATGATGTTCTTGTAATGTGAATATTTATGATGCGAGAAGATTAAATAAATGGTGAAATAATAATCCAGTCACGTGCTCTTTAGAGAAGATTTAAAGATTTAAAGATTTTCTCGCGCTGCTGTGGGTTTGGTGTCTCTCTTTTCTTTCTGCAGATATCTCACTAGCTTCTGCTGAATTGTGAAATAAATAAATATAAATGTAAATGCATCATCAGTCGCTGCAGGAAGTGAGGACATGAGCGGATGTTGTGTCACCATGTTCTCTGACTTTAACCTTGAATGATTGAGAAGGTGAAAGAAAAAGAAAAGAAAGGAGAAGAAACTCTTTTGACGGAGCGGGATTTTCCATTTTCTGTGATCACTGAGCGTTACCGTGTGTATTGTGTGTGTGTGTGTGTGTGTGTGTGTGTGTGTGTGAGTGTGTGTGTGTGAGTGTGTGAGGCGCTGATGCCTGACCTCGGACACACAAAAGCAAAAAAAAAACTTTCCCTAAACAACAAGGAGAAAAGCTTTCATTCCTGCTTTCCTTCACACTCTGCCTTTTTTTCTGCTTTCATGCTCTCTCTACACACACACACACACACACACACACACACACACACACACATTTATTTAAAACCTGCATCTACACCAGTAACTCTTTAAGATATAATTAGAGTCTAATTATAATATGGAGTCACGTGCGCTCAAAATGGCGGCTATAATCTGATCTATAATCTATAATAATTTATAACATTCTGACGTTTTATATCGTCATGTTTATCTTCTATAATCTCGTGTTGCTCAGATCACATACTGCTCAGGCCTTGTGTTCAACTTCCTGTCTGAGTTTCAGTGAATTTAAAGTCAAATCTTTTTTATTGCAGATATTATACTGTAGCTCCAATCATGTTTTTAAAACACTCCTTTTTTTTTTCAAATTATAAAACAATTTTAAAACAACAGAGGGTTGACCAAATGATTTTAGGCTACACAATTAAAACATTGCTAAACATATTGTTTATACAAACACAAAATATGACACAGATTTAAAGTCACACTGTTGAGAATATTGTAGAATATTTCAGAAGGCTAAAGAAGATTTTTTCATTTTCTTGTTATTGGTGTGAACATTATTATTATTATTAGTAGTAGTAGTAGTAGTAGTACTGGTGTATTTATTTTATTTTATTTTATTTTATTTTATTTTACTTTATTTATATGACATGTTTGAATCCGCCACATTTGCACAAAGTACTTAAAAACTTTTAGCACAAAAACAGTGGAACTGTGCTTTACACATCGATCACTGATTCCAGTACCAATGGTTCCAGTTCCAGTCACATGATCAAGTTGGGTACCAACAGGAACTAATGGAGCTCAGGGGGCGGGGCCAGCACCACTGTCCGATTACGTCAGGCTAGTTTGCACAAACACAACTGAAAACATCCTCTGAATTTATTCTTAAATGACAAAAAAGTGTAGAACTTAAAGAGAACTTTATATCATATATAAAGAGAATGCAAAAGCTGAAGACACCTTCAGAGAATTTCAGATTGTAAAGCAAAGCAAAGAGAACAGAGACGTGTCTGATGTCCTGAAAATGATTTTCTGTTCTTTTCTGTTGGTTCAAGCAGCTCTAATGGGTTCTCATCATTATTTTAGAAAAAGAGGATGATCTAAACAGAGAGAGAGAGAGAGAGAAAGAGAGAGAGAGAGAGAGAGAGAGAGAGAGAGAGAGAGAGAGAATTTGACCCCGCCCCTCACCCTGACTCTGTTTGTCATTTGCGTACGAATTCTTACAAACCTACAAGCGTAATTACACTTAACACACACTCATGCTATTAAACACAAATCTGCCTAAAAGATACAGATGGAAAAAAAAGAAAACAATAAAAAGCATCTCCACGCGCACTTATTGCTCAGCAGCTGGAACATCTGGCTGCGGTTCTGTTTTAGGAAATTTTCACTATAATTAAACTTTTTTTAAAAAAAGAGGGAAGATAAGATAAAACACGTGACCTGTTGCTGATCAACAGACCGACTCTGCACCTTGTAATGAAATGATTTTATAAGGAAGTTCATATTAAAGTTAGACTTATTAATGGGAAATGAGCAGCTTTTATGACTTTATGCTTTTAAAGGCGGGTCAGATGCAGATGTTTGGACAGACTGGTCCTCCTGATCACATGATCTCTGTGAAAAACACGCACTTTTAAAAAGATTAAACTACAAGTTTACTCAAGAACACTAACTAAGAGGAAATGTAAAGGCTGTGATGAGGGGCGGGGTTATTAGAAATTTCTATATATAATATATAAAATGTATGATATATATGTCATACATTTCCGAGTGTTTTGTGTGTGTGTGTGTGTGTGTGTGTGTGTGTGTGTGTGTGTGTGTGTGTGCTAAAGCCCAACAGGAAGTCGGGGTGATGCAGTGTGACCCCGATATGAGAGCCTCTGAATGGAGTCGCAGTCTGAGCTCTGTGATCTGCGAGCTGCTCAAAAAAAGCCCAAATCCCTTCTTTACTCCGAGAGGAAAACACAAATTAAACCCGGCTTTCACTTTTCTTTTTTCTTTTCTTTCCTTAAACGCAGATTTGAGTTGGCTTTTGTTCTTCGGTTGCTGTGAATTTCTGTCCAGGTTTTTTTTTTTTTTTTTCGGGCCACATTTTTAAAAATAAAAATACAAACTTATGACCATGTTCAGATTTTAACAGAATGAACTGAGCTTGATGTGAGATTAAAAAACCTCTTCATGAGGCTTACATTAAGGCATAAAAAGCTTAAAAGCAACAAGAAAAAAACAAACAAACAAAAAAAATAAAATGAGAGTGAAAAGTCGCAAAGTGACGTTAGTATTCATCTTATTGCTAATGCACCGATAATACAGAGTTTATGGTGTGTTATGGTGTGTGTTGGTGTATAATAGTGTGCATTATGGTGTGTGATTATAGTGCAGGTGGTAAAGTGTTAATCCTGAAGAATTTCTCTCGGATTAAAGAGAGTGGATCTAATTACCGCGACAGAGTTTAAAGTTTCTACAACAAGCCGTGTTATGGCTGTGAGGGAAACATTAATGAGGAAAATTAAAACCTTTTGTAAACAGACACTTGCTTTAAAATCTGCAATGATATGATTACATGCTCAGTTATAATAATAATCAGGATTATCAGCAATGTGAACGCAACCAGATTATGATTATAATATAAACAATGTGCATCTCGCAGAAACGTGTTTTTAAAAAATAATAATAATTCTTTAAAAAGTCATCAAAATTCTAAATGTACAATATAATAATAATAATAATAATAATAATAATAATAATAATAATAATAATGGCTGCTCAATACACTCCATTATATAATTATTTTAGGCTTTTTTTTTTTTTTTTTTGTCTTTTTGCACTCTGTGATTCTTATTTTCAGAGAAATACAGGCATAGAAAAGATTTACATTATTAATTAGAGAACAAAAAAATGCAAAAAAGAGTGAAAAGGACACACAAATGTATTTATTAGGAGATAAAGTCTCTCATCAGGACTCAGAATGTGCTTTCCTCTTTTGGAAATTAATTTGAGGTGAAAATGGATTTTATTTTTATTTCTTTCTTTTAATTCTTTATTTTTGATTCCCAACAAACAATAAACACAAAAAGGTTAAAATTTTCTCCATGTGTGTGTGTGTGTTTTTTTTTAGAAGTAGATTACTTAGTGAACACTGAGCTGTAAAACTTGATTTAACCCTTTATGCTTAGAATTTTCCATTTTCTGTTACACTGATATTAGAAAGTGAGAAGTGGAAGTTCACGTGGAAACTTCTGCTGTTCCTTAAAGACTGTTTAAAAGGTTTTTTTTATTAAAATGTCTCGTTTGTGAACATCTCAAGCTACAGCAGGCCACATTTCAGAGCAGTTTCAGTGCATTTAGACAGAAGGGATTTCTAAACAGCTTGTGTCACTTCCTCCAGAGTCCTGCTGAAGGTCACACACTCGCAGCTCCATCATGTGTGTAGAAGTTTTCATTGTCAATCAGCTGCATATGAACATTAACACATCTTGTGTGACTCAAATTAAAATGGGGGTTTAATCTCAGCATGAATCTGCATTAAGTTACTGTAAATTGGTTAATATGCTATAGCTTTATAACCTTGATCTATATGAGCACTATATAACCATGACGTATGATATATGACCAGTATATAACCATGATACATGACCACTTTATTACATTTTACACGATGCATTTGTAATGAATGGCTGAGGAAGGGGATTAGCTCGCGCCTTTTATTTTAATAATGAATCATTCTCAGCTGCGTCCTTTCTCATTACAGTTCACTTAGCTATACAAGCTAATTAAAGTGTTAAGTCTTGTAGTGTTGAGCTAACACCAGCGGTGTTGAATTTCTCTCTCAGATCCTGTCAGATTGTCAGAATTAGAAATTTATTGGCCAAAATGCACAGGTCGCAAAACCAGCGCGCGCAATCAGAGGAGGAGAGGAACCCAGGAGGAAGTTCCAGCAAGCGGTGGAGCTGCTAATTCAGCAGTGTGCACTTTTTTTGCTGCTTGTGCATTTTGTAGGCTGTGTATTTCTCATCATGCATGGTGTGTGTGCGTGCGTGTGTGTGTGTGTGTGTGTGTGTGTGTGTGTGGGTTTCATTTGGCCGCTGTTGGTGCGCATCACTGGTTTCTTTTAAAGCGCCACCAGCAGCGTGCAGGCCGCTCAACCCCGCATTACTCTGCGCTGGAGTGTGACGGCTCTTCATACACCTTTTAAAACTGCTGAAGTGAAATAAATAAAACAGCAACGCGGATTTCATAACTTAAGCTTTAGAAGACCTCAGGAGTCACTCCGGCTCGTTAATAATGAGGGTTTATAACCGGAGTGTGTTAGGTGTGTTACTGCATGTATAATATGTTTATTATGACCAACAGGCTATGAGATGATATGGTGTGAAGGACCAGTGTGACATGACGTAAGATCAATTCATTATATATTACCAGTGTGTCATGACCATTAGGTTATAACAGAACTGTGTCATAACAGACATTACCAGTTATATCACCAATATGTTACACCATATGACCAATATATGATTAATATATTATATGACCAAAATGTAAGAAGCAGTGTGTTATGACATTTGACCAAGGCTTTAAAAGCTTGGTTAAGCTATCATTTAGAAAGCTGTCATTATATTCTACATTCTCAAGGTTCTTCATGTTCATTATTCACTGCCAGTTTTCACAAGTGTACTCATGTAAATACTGATGTAAATCTGCTTAAATCTACAACTGTGTTCCATATCTGCACTACTACATTTAATTTCACTTATTGTATTTTATATTTTATATTTTGTGTGTGTACGTGTTGTATCTTGCTACTGACCATGCTGCTGTAACACAAGAATTTCCCTCATGGGATCAATAAAGTCTATCTATCTATCTATCTATCTATCTATCTATCTATCTATCTATCTATCTATCTATCTAAAATGCACCAGTATGTTAATATGGCTCACATGTCATGCCATATTAAGCTATATACAATTAATATGTAATATGTTACACCATATGACCAATATGTTATATGGCCATAATGTATGGACCATGTGTGTGTGTGTTTTATCATTAATATGTTATGACATAAGGCCAAGCCCTTATAATGCTCTATAGCCTGTATAGCCTGTATAAACTGACCAGTGCTTTAGTATAGATCACATGTAATGACATATGACCGGTATATATGGTCAAAATGTTTACACCAGTGTGTAAGAACATATATAACCAATGCATTTTATCACTAATGTGTTATAACATATGACCAAGACTTTCTAACACACTAGCCTATCCGTGACCAATAAACTCTGTTAGTCCATTACATCATATGACAAATATGTTATATGATCAAAATGTACACACCAGTGTGTAATAACATACATAACTAATGTGTTTTATATAATGACATATGACTAATATGTTAAGCTATATATGAAGTAAATAAATTATATGACTAATATGTTATGATATTTGACTAATATATGACTAATATATTATATGGTCATGCTGTATCGACCAATATGTAATAACATATAATAAACAATCACTAATGTGTTATGACATGTAGCCAGGACTTTATAACACTTTACACATGATCTATATGTTATATGACAAACATGACATATGACCCAGAAACTATATACGGATCTTGTTCAAGTCTTGTTCATGTGTCATAACACATTAGTAATATTACATATGACTGAGACTTTATAAAGCTTTATACATAAACAATGTATTAATATGGCTCACATGTAATGACGTACAACATATATTAAGCTATATATGATAAATAATTTAGGTGGCACATATGACTGATATGACCAATATCTTATATGACCAGTATGTATACACCGGTGTGTAATAAACTATATGACCACTGCATTTTATCCCCTAATGAACTCTGATATATAACGCACTATATGCTCTATACGACCAGTATGTTAATATGGCTCACATGTCATGCTATATGACTAACATATTAAGTTATATATAACCAATAAGTTATATTACTATTATGTTATGACCAATATGTATGGAGCAATGTGTAATAACATATATAACCAACACATTTTATTACTAATGTGTTACGACATATGACCAAGACTTTATAATGCCTTATATATTGTATGGATCACATTTAATGTCATGGATATAGATAGATAGATAGATAGATAGATAGATAGATAAATAGATAGATAGATAGATAGATAGATAGATAGATAGATAGATATTAAGCTCTATACTCATGACCAATAAGTTATATGACACATATTAGTCATCTACATAGGGAGTTATTAGTGATATGACCAAGGCGTTATAACGCCCTCTATATGACCAATATGTTATATGGATCACATGTAATGATATATGGCCAATATATTAAGCTTTATATGACCAATATGTAACATATTGGCCAAAATATGATCATTATATTATGACATCATAGACTATATGATAAATATGCAAACCCTGAGTCTAGATTAGATCATTGATTTAGCTTTGAATATATTAAGCCTAGTTTATGTACCATTTATCATGTGGTCAATATGTTATGACACGTGACAAATATGACAATTAACCTTTGACTTGTCACCAGTATATGAATATGTTGCTTGCATGTGTATGATGATATATTATTTATAGGATTATAGGTATATGACCAATATATGACCAATGCTATATTATGGTATAACATTGCTAATGAGTGAGCGCGAGGATTCGCTTAGCTAATTTCTCTTTATTATTATAAGTCTCGTGCTAATCACCTGTACGCAGCGCGAGCCTGTAGTGTATGCTAATTTAATTCATGGCTTTAGGTTCCTGTAGCTTTAAATGATGGAAACTAGGCGAGGCTGAGCTGCTGTCACTTAGCGGAGTCACCGGCTCACGTGACACAAATGGCGTCTCCTTATTGGTAGGAGGCACGTGTCTAGGATACGGGAGTGCGACGTCACACGGGAGTCTCGTATTAAAAATAAGAACAAAAAAAAAATCCGTAGTGAAAGTATTTGAGAGCCAGTTGGCAGCTCTTTATTTAGCCGTTATTTGCTCACTGAGGCGCGACTACAGCACCGGCTCCTACAGCGGCCTTATTATTACTATTATTACTCCTGCTCTTATTAGCAGCATCTCTTTGGCTTAATAATAACATTCCTCCAGTATTATTAAGAACTACTTCTTGGAGCTCGTTGTGGAATTAAAATCTATAATTATGTTTTTTCTTTGTGCGCACAAGAAGCGCTCGGGTGGCATTTAATATCCAGAAAAAAGATTTTTTTTTCTGTCTCTCATTTTACTGTCGTTCACTTTTATTTTTTTGAACTGAAGAAAAAAATATATACATATATATACATATACAGAAGAGGAAATTATATTTAAAAAAAACAACAACAACAACAACAAAAAAAAACCTGGAAGTCGGGAGCGCTCGCCTGCGTGCGGGAGAGAAAGGGGTTAAGGAGAGTTTCAGGATGGAAGAGAAAGATCAGAGCAGCAGAGATGCAGGAGACGAATCCAACCGAGCCATCCTGCCTCTGCTCGAGCCTCCCGGAAACCTGCACCGGATCACCAACTTCTACATCGACAACATTTTGCGCCCGGACTTCGGACGCAGGAAAGAAAGCGCCGCCGCAGTCAACGCCACAGAGCGCAGCGACATCAACGCGTCCGGGAGAGAGAACCGGTGTCCTTCAGAGGCGGGGACCGACACAGACCGAGCAGGATCACCGGGGACGGGTGAAGGAGCATCAAACCCCGCCGTCAGCGGCTCGAAGCCCGGGGCGGAAAGCGGCGCGGATCAATGCGCAAACTCGCCCAATAACCAGCCGATGCTGTGGCCAGCCTGGGTTTACTGCACCAGATACTCGGACAGACCCTCATCAGGTCAGAGTTCATTTCGGAAATATACTACTCAAAATAATAATTATGAGATTTATTTATTTATTTATTTATATTATTTTTATTTTTAAATTTTTTTTTGCACGAGATTAAACACATTAAGAACAAAATATTACACTGAACCATAAATTTATTACACATTAACCTTTAGTGCATCTGAGGTCAAATTTCAAATTATATAAAAGTATATATTACAGAACAAAATCATCTTTTGAAGTTTGCTTGCATGAGTTTTCATGCGTTTCTTTTATGTAAATAAGACGACGAACAAAAATATCCGGAAAAAATCAGGGGGAAAAAAAACTTCCGTTAATAACAAAGTCACACACTTCACAGTCAACAATTAGGAATAGGCTAATTCTGTTTTAGCCATCTTCAGCTTTACTGAATTTACTCCGAAAACAAAAAACAGCCTAGAAGCTTGGAAAGACCTTTTAAATCATTATGTGGGAAAAATTACAAGAAAAAAAAAAAAAAAAAAGCCCGAATCGGCTGCGGTTCAGCTCGTGTTTATTGTCGGATCAGAGAGGTTTCTGCACCTGCTCTGCTTTCCTTCCGTGTCTGTCTTCATATTATTCATGATTCCTAATTTCTAAAATCATAAAGTTTAAAGATTAAAACGAGCAAAAATTTAGCCGAAATCACACACCGACCCAGGATTAAAGATGCTCTATACATTTATGTAAATATTAATGCAGATGAATTTTATTAGGTTTTAAAATGTTTTTTTTTCTTCGTAGTAATCAGACTTGATGTCCAGCGACATATTTTACAGAAAAGAAGATAATAAAGTAGTTTGCAGTGAGTTTCTCCGAGTCTTTATGAAATATTATGAACATAATCAGATGGAAATTTACTAAACCTTTGTGAGGCCATTTTAGCAGCCATGCATCACGAGTTGACTTTCTGAAAGTGAATAAAAAAAAGGGAAAAAATCATTTTCTTTTTTAGAAAGAAGCTTCAGAAAGAAGCAGTTCACAATAAAATGTATTTTAAAGAGATATAAACTATTAAGTATATTTACATTTTATAAAATTGTGAGTAAAGAGTGTGGAGAGATTGGAGACTTTAAATGTGCTCAAAAACCCAAATGTAGTTAGTACATTATTATTATTATTATTATTATTATTATTATTATTATTATTATTATTATTATTATTATTATTATTATTAAAGCAGCAGTGTATATCTGAGCATTTTTCCTGATGCGTTATTACTGCTTATAGCTGAAGAAAGTATTTGGCTGAAGATTTTCGAGCAGAGTGTGTAGCAGCAGATGATGTTTAATAAAAATAAGAGCATTTTGGGGCAGTTTGTGCGAAACGAAGCCAAGTTTAGCGCCTTTGTTCGGTCGAGCTCTTTGTTAATATTTCATTAGCATATTTTTGTTGGACAATGGAGTTGAAGGGTGTCGAGGCTTCAGACATTTTGTGCTAAAAGATATTAATTTTGATGAGGAATACTGCTGTTTTAGAAAGAAATATCCTTAAGCACTTTAGAGACGTGATGTCCAGAATTAAATTGCGCTTCATAGCAAAAGTTTCGGAGAAAAAAATTAACTATGTATCTTATTATTATTATTATTATTATTATTATTATTATTTGGGCGCGAGCTTTTCTCAGATTCAAATCACACTTTATTTATTTATTTATTTATTTATTTGCCAGTTTAGAGTGTAAATGATGTCGTAATCAAGTCAAATGATATTTCAGGTCGTAATGGAGAAACTCAGGCTGTGGTGCTTCAGTCTAATCGTTAGCTTGGAAGCTATAAAGCTATTAGATCACTTCATAATGCTCTTCAAATAGAAATAAAAAATACACCTACACAAAAGAAGGGGGATTGTGGGAAATATATTATGAATAACAAGTTTTTCTCACGTGACCTGTTTCTAAACTACACGGTATGATGTTGCATATGTAATAAATCATGTCCATTATTCCATCAGAGAGAGAAATCTCACATCACTGACTTTAGACTGACAGGAACAAACCGGAAGTGGTTATTCAGCGTACACGCGTGCACGCGCAGCACTTCCGGTAAAGTTTATAAACAGTAATAACAACAAGAAGAAGCGATTATAAAAATGTAGTTGCCATGGAAACAGAGGAGGGAGGGAATGGGGGGAGGAGGAGGAGGGGGAGGGGGAAGGGATGCGTTAACCCCACCCCCTCCATACACCCACCCCAACCCCAAAAAAACTCCAGCACCCTTTCAAATATGGAAATGTGTATGCAAATGTGTGTGTGTGTGTGTGTGTGTGTGAGAGAGAGAGAGAGAGAGAGAGAGAGAGAGAGAGAGAGAAAGCTTTGTCTGGAGTTTTAAAGAACAAAATAAATTCTTCAGGAGAGTTTAAAGTTATAAAGAATGAGAATTATTATTATTATTATTATTATTATTATTATTATTATTATTATTATTATCCGCTTTTAAACTCATGTTAGGAGTAAAAACTCACAAAACACACAGTTAGTTAGTTACCACAGTTAGTAGAGTTAGTATATACAGCAAAAAACTCTTTATAAGCGTCTGCTATTGTTTATAAATTTGTTATAAATGCAGCGCGAGCACATTTCATACCACAAACAGCTATTATTATTATTATTATTATTATTATTATTATTATTATTATTATTGCCATGACTCTCTGAAGAAGTTACTACTGAAAAGTTTCTGCTTCTAAACTTCAGGCGCTCCTCCGTTACCATAGCAACCACATTTCATAAAGCTGCTGTTGCTGTTTTTAAAGTTGTAATAAGTCCACAATCTCTAACTCCAAGTACAATAATAAAGCTGTTATTATTATTATTATTATTATTATTATTATTATTATTATTATTATGTGCAGAGATCAGATATAATAATAATAATAATAATAATAATAATAATAATAATAATTTTTCTGCTGCATGAGATACAGCCCGATCTTACAGCCTGTAAAAACATATTTATTTATTTCTTTTCTTTTCTTGTCAAGGCCATTTAACTTCTCTGGTGTTGTTTCTGTAACAGTGTTGTGTTTTTTTGCTCACTTGAATCATATTTAATTCAGAATTTTAGTAAAACCAGGTTCAGAGTAACTGATATCTCTGGCTTTTCACTTCTGAGAGGAAGTCTCATGCTGCGCGTGCTGCTAAAGTCATCCTGATAATAATGTACAGAATGAACCTCAGAGCTCCACTGCACAAAGTTTATTATATCAGCGCGTGCTGGGGTAGCTTATCAGCTTCCGGGGGTGTGAAAGTGCGTCACACACACAAACACACACACACACACACACACACACACACACTCAGCACAGTGCAGAACTTTTGTCATTTCATACCTAATCATGTAACACAGAGCAGACCTTCTGAAATCCCACAATGCACTGCGCTGTAGTAGGTGTAGTCTGGGGCATGTGGATCACCCATAATGCATCTCGCTGCCTGTAGTGAAAAGGCAAAAAAAAAAAAAAAAAAAACCTAGTAAAAACAAATTATTATTATTATTATTATTATTATTATTATTATTATTATTATTATCTGCTTTACTCAGTCATGCTATTGAATAAAAAAATAAATTCATAAAGGCAGCGCGTGCATCCGAAACAACTAGAAACGTTTATATACTGTATATAAATTTATTTATTTATTTATTTATTTATTTATTTTTTGCCATGACTCTCTGAATAAGTTACTACTGAAAAGTTTCTGCTTCTACACTTCAGGCGCTCCTCTGTTACCATAGCAACCACATTTCATAAAGCTGCTGATGCTGTTTTTAAAGTTGTAATAAGTCCACAATCTCTAACTCCAAGTATAATAACAAAGCTATCATTATTATTGTTATTATTGTTATTATTATTATTATTATTATTATTATAACAGAATGGTAACAGAGGGGAGCACCTGAAGTATAGAAGTAGAAACTTTTCAGTAATAACTTATTATTATTATTATTATTATTATTATTATTATTATTATTATTTTCTATGTCTCTCTGATTAAGTTACTACTGAAAAGTTTCTACTTCTAAACTTCAGACGCTCCCCTCTGTTACCATAGCAACCACTGGTGTTAAATATTATAGAAGTTGCTATGAGTGCAGAGCTCATTATTACTATTATTATTATTATTATTATTACTATTATTATTATTATTATTATTATTATTATTATTGTAATAGTATCAAGCGAGCAAACCACACCTCCCTAACGCAAACCTCTGTCTCTCTCTGTGTGTGTGTGTGTGTGTGTGTGTGTGTGTGTGTGTGTGTGTGTGTGTATGTATGTATGTGTGTGTGTGTGTGTGTATGTGTGTGTGTGTTCAGGGCCCCGATCACGCAGACCAAAGAAGAAGAGTGTGTCTCGGGAGGATAAGCGGCCCCGCACGGCCTTCACGGCGGAGCAGCTGCAGCGGCTGAAGGCGGAGTTCCAGTCGAACCGGTACCTGACGGAGCAGCGGAGACAGAGCCTCGCCACCGAACTGCAGCTCAACGAGGCCCAGATCAAAATCTGGTTCCAGAACAAGAGGGCCAAAATCAAGAAGGCGTCGGGCACCAAGAACAGTCTGGCGCTGCACCTGATGGCGCAGGGGCTGTACAACCACGCCACCACCGCCAAGGACGACAAATCAGACAGCGACTGATCACTACGCGTCATAACGCGTCATAGCGCGCGCATAGACCTGAACCATGAGCGGCCTGGGTGCTCGGAGAACCAGCGGACACGGACTGGATGAGCTTTTATCTCTCTGCAATACCTTCATGTAGCCTTTCATTTTATGTGGTGTGAGTTTGAGTTGTTTTTTTTTTTTTAAATATAATTATTATTATTATTATTATTATTATTATTATTTTCTTTGCAAACATTAACTCTGCTGTCCACACAGATGAAGTAGCCTACACTCTCAGAGAAAAGGGTACTACATGGTACCAGTCCCTGTCGCTGTAGTGGTGCCATCAAGTGTACACTTTCAGTACCTTTAGTGCAAAGCTTTACTTCCGGCCTCAAAGACAACCGCGGGCCAGTTAGGAATCATCAATCTTTTATTAAAGTCACTCCTTCCACATTTCCGGGTGAAACAATGAGCTTCACTTCGGTACCTTTTCTTCTCAGAGTGTTTATCAGTTCTTATTTAAAGTAAAGCGCTTCTGATTGACTCCTGATCCTCTTTAATCCATGCTGAAGTCCAAAGAGTTTTCATTTCCTTGCTGCATTCAGGCAACTGTGATTTTAAAATAAAAAAAATATGTTTATGTCCGTTTTCCATGTTTTATGTGTAATGTTATGATTCCGGAAGAATATTTTTTAAGTTTTTTGGATTTTTGTTTTAAGCTGGAATTTTTTTTTTTAAAAAAGTAACACAGCATATGGAGATGTGTACACATTATACACATTATACTGTATTTATAGGTTTATAAGCAAAAGGTCTATTTAACTTTGTTACAGGTTACACGTCATTATTATGTTCGCACACAACACGGTCTCGCGCGAGAAAATTCGTAGGAACTCGTACGAAAAAAAATGCGCAGTGGGCGGGGCTTAGCAGTTAGGGCATTTATTACGATTTCTTGGAAGTCCTACGATTTTTTTTTTTTTTTTTTGCGTGAAATCGTGATGTCATACAGATATTAATATAATTCTTTCATTTTCAGGTTCAGACAACTGAATGGCGAAGTCGCATACTGAATGGAAATACTTGACCCATGAATATCCGTTTCTTTCTCTTTTCTTTCTTTCATCCCTCAATTTATTCACCAATCCAATAATGCGTTTTTTCTTCTTTCTTTTTCTTCCCTCTTTCCTTTATTTTTTTTTCTTTCTTTCTTTCCTGCATCACTCAGTTCATTCACAAATTCAGTCAATCCTTCTTTTTCGTTCTTTCTTTCATTTCTCTTTCTCCATTTCTCCTGTTTTTAAACTCGTATTTTTTCTTTCTGTGCGTTTTTTTTTCCAAAAGCAATATCCTAGATTTGTGTTTTAGCTTGTTGAGTGTAATTTTTTTTCATAATTTGGAAGAAAAAAAGCATGAAGGCTACTCTCAGACAGCAGACTCAGATCTCATCAGCGACTTGATCAGATTTCAGTCAGAAAAATTCCTCATTTTATTTTCATTCCCATGTGTCACTTTCCACACAAGCGATTTTCTACGAATTTGTATTTGTTCCCACGATTTTTCCCTTTTCATGTCATCATGCAATAACTAGGAGACAAGAACAGATGAAGAAACCAAATTGTGACCTTTTCTTTAGTGTGAACTGCGTCCTGGTGTAATTTTCGGAAGGAAAAATTAAAAAAAAAAAGTGTGTATGATGGATCCATTCACCAAACAAACACACACACTTTGCCTTAAAGTTCTGAGAGGAACTTGTTTTTGTTCTGTTTTGTTTTTTTTCTATGAGAAACTGTGCTCTTCATTATCTATAGGCCTATAAAGAAACAATTTACAGCAGAATCTACAAAGGATATAAAACAGAATGAGATAATTTAAGTTTCTTTTCCCTTCTTTTTTTAAATGTAAAATTTCATGTGGTTTTCTTTGGAAGTATTCTTAAAAAAAAAGATGTACATAATTTGTATCATGTTTATTTGTGGCATTAAATCCAACTGGATGAATAAGTCAATAAAACAAGGCTTATTTGTAAGGTCATGGTGTTCATTCTCTTTATTTAGGAAGTTATATTTCTAATATTTAGAAAAACTAAGTGTGAAACTGAGTGTTAAACATTAAACAGATCTCAAGCCTGCCATCCAGTCAACACTGAACACGGAATTAAATCCTGAACTCACACACAATTTATAGAAAATCAAACCAGTAAAATAAATAAATAAATAAAACTGGATTTCATTGATTTCATACAAACTGATCGTCAAATGTACAAGGTTTCCAGGCATGGCTTATCTGCTCTACAGCACTCTGATCAACTCTGCTTGTGTTAAATGTGCTTTAGAAATTAAATGCACTTTTTTTTTTTTACTAACACTTTAAATAAAAGCTTCCTGTAAAATGACAGTAAAATTCCAGCAGCAGGGCTTCCAGCTGTTTCCTGTCGTTTTTACACTCCATTCACTTACTGAACAAGTTATCTTTTACAAAATCTTACGAAACTTAACCCCATGTTGTTACATCATCATCATCATCATCCTCATCCTCCTCCTCCTCCTCCTCCTCATCATCATCATCAGTTAATAACAGCTACATTAGAAGCTACATTAGAAGCTATAGCGGATAAATTATATATGTTCAGTTTTAAATCTAACACAATTTTAGAAACCAAACAACAACAATGTCTCTCCTGAACAGATCATTTATATAGATTTGTTTGTTTGTTTGTTTGTTTGTTTGATTTCCAATATAGTTGCTAGTTTGTACACAACTCGTATGTGAAGCTCTGATTGGTTGTGCTTAGGGAAGGGGCGGGGCTAGGTTAATTACAACTTCATTTTAAACCAAAGTGATTTCCTGTGTTGGGATCAGTGTGAGATTGCTAAATCAGGTTAGCATGTAAGCTATAGCGTGTATTAATACAGACTACTTAGTGTTTATTTCTTTCTTTCTTTCTTTCTTTCTTTATTTAATTATTACTTGAATTGAACCCAACTTCAAAACCAGTCCAGAAAATTTCATATAAACTCATTTAACCTAATCTAATGAATCCGGAGCTTTTATTCAGTGTTTATAAACCGACAGCGACACAGATACGTAACTTCCTGTCTAACTTAAAATCATCATAATTAACATCATCATAATAAATGTGACAGTCCTCATTACTTTTATATCAAATATTTTAATTTTTTTTTTAAATTCATGTATTTACAGTATGGCTGCAAGTTGCTAAGCTCTCACACGAGCCTATTCATATGAAAAGTTCTGATTGGTTGAGGTTAAGAAAGGGGCGTGGTTAGGTTAATTACAGCTTCAGTGGTTTAAAATCAAATGAATTAGTTGCACGTGTTGGGATCAGTAAGAGATTGCTATGTGGGTTGGTTTATAAGGCTAGCATGTGATCATAAAGACATATTTTTCTTTATTTAGGCCTCCTTGAATTGGACAGGGTTAGGAATTAACATCAATGTCCAACATCAACACCATTTCAGGTAAAGTTTATAAAGAAGTCTAACTAACCCTGTGCTTTTAGCTTTTATTATAAACCCTTTTTCAGTGTTTTAACCCCGACACTTCTGTGATCTCGACACTAAAACAGCCACATTACATTACAACTATAACTATAACACAATTTCCACTCTGACTTTTTAAAATGTAATCAGTCTAAATGTGCTAAATGTGATAAACCACAAGTAACTGGAGTTTGAACTTCTTATGAAATGAATCCTGAATCTTCACCTGTCCAAGCAAACCTGAAGACTCGGAAAGTCTGACACCAGTTCTACCTGTAAGAGCAGGAGCCAAGTCTGGAGCTTAACATACCAAACTGTGAGCTTTCATTTGTTGTGTCCTGAGTCTCATTAATAACTGAACACTAATAAAGTGTGTATGAAGCTGCGCAAAGTTTAATCTCTACAAGAATTAAGACCTAAAATGATGAAGGTTACACATGCACCTTTGTGGATTTTTATTACAATTCTTCATACTTATATTTGAAGAAAGTTTGCCAGTTATGGAGGCACTTTTGGAAGTTCTGCTGGCGAGACAATCTGAAGAACTTCTAAAAAAAAGTTGAGTATTTCTTTTCAGGACTTGAAAATAAATAATGGATGCAACAAACCAGAAACTAGAGAAGAAGAAATGACCACCAGCTCCTAAATGGTGTCATGTAAGAGCCATGGTCATACATCACAGGAAGAAACTTTGCTGAAGAACTTCTAAAAGATCTACCATGAACCATTATTCTTTTTAAATGTTCAAAAACAGACACATAAAAAAAAAAGACTGAAAGTAGTGTCATACAGGAGCCATGGTCATGTATTAGATAGAAACTTCAACAGGAAGGCTACAGAATTGGAGCATGTAGAGATCACATATGAGTATCTACACACTTCCACCACAAACAGGCTAAGAGGGGAAAGAGGGAAAAAAGTTGTAGAACTGAATAGGAGTCGATACAAAAAGGGCAGTGAGAAGCAGCTCTGAGAAAGCCTTCGCAGCATTGACCTGCCTTCCTCAATGCAGCAGGATCTCATCTGCATTTCTATTCGCCAACGTGGAAGTGGCCAGCGACTCCAAGCTTCTCCGGAAAGCGTAAAGAGAGGCTGAAGGTCAAAGCTCCCTCCCTCACGGCTCGCAGGTGGCTCTCCTCCTCCTCTCTCTCTCTCTCTCTCTCTCTCTCTCTCTCTCTCTCTCTCTCTCTATCTCTCCTAGAAACCTTTCATCACCTCCAGATTCAGCAACAGAGCTCAAGACTTTTCTGCAGAGTTTTATGTTTCGACCTTTTCACCTTCAACCAAACTGGGTTCAGACAAAAGCTGATGTTCAAGACCTTTAAGCAGATTTAGGTTTTGTTGTATTGTGCCATTAGCAGTGTCTTTAGATACAATGTCGTGGTGTGATTTCCTGTTTTTTTTTTTTTTTTTAAATCGTTGACTCTTGCACCACAATAAACTTTAACAAAGTGTTCCTAAGTCTGATTCTGATTCTCAACATGAAAGAAATCTAAAAGAGAGAGAAACAGATCTGAAAACCTGACTCCAAATGTCTAAGCACAAATCTCAAAACTTCACGTCAACCAGTCCTGACAGTCCTATTGTGATTTAGAAAAAAACCTCTCCCAAAGTGGCATACCTTCCAAAATCCAGGCGTCTCATCAAATCCACACGCATGCCCCGAGCTGAACTCCAACAAACAGCCGAGCCAAAGGCCAGCCACGCTCCAAAAGAAAATACATATCAGAAAAAGTATTGACGTCCCCCATTTGGCCCCCGTACAAAAGGGGCAGCGTCGTGACCCCTCCCCCACTGAGCCATTTATCCATAGTTTCTGGCCAGCTTCCTGCTCAGATCTGAATATGCAATGAAGAGCCCGAGAGCTCAGTGGCGAAAATATAATTAAGGCGGTGAGCAGAGGCAAAGGTGAAGAATGGAGACGACATCAGGCTAATTTCACACCCGGCTCGCCGATGGCCGAGCCCTCGCCGCACCACGCAGATCAAAGTGCACTGGGAAAGTTAAAAGGAGGACTTAAGCATGCTAATCTCCAGGACAAATATATTTTAATCTTGTTAGAATACAAGTTAATGCTGAACTTAGCACTCGCTACAGCTTATATTTGTGAGCTGAGACTTTCGGGCCGTCCTGCGCCAGCTTGTGCAAAATTTTCACAAATCACGGAGGGCATGTAGCGAGAACAAAGCGGCCATTACGAGAAAAAAAAAACAAAGCAAAACAAACCCAGAGCTCTGCCTTCGCTCAGTCACCTAGTGCGCATAGGAAATGAGGCTTCGCTCGGCCTGTGTGTCTCAGCAGCACCTTGGTAACCCTTGATCTCTCATGGATTTAGGCTTAAGTCAGCCGGCAGAGCACAAAAGAGAAAAGCCACTTTCTTAGGCTGCAACATTTAGCAACGCAAACCAAGCTGCTTCCTGAAGCCTAAAAAGAAAAGACGGGAGAGGAAAAAGAGGCTTAGAGGGTTAATTACATACTTTGTTCCAGTGTGAGTGTGAAAATACTTGTAAAATTTGGCCCTACTTGGTTGTTCATTCTTTCAGATGAATCAGGTGTTTTTTTTTAAATGGATAAGGAAGGATGCAGCTGAGATGTTCCACTGTCCAGCATGAAGATACACATTACAGATATAAGGTGAAAGAATCAGTGTACCACATTTCACCTTTATCACAAACACCAAGCAGTCTGTGTGTCTGATGTTCTTCAGATTTGCACTAGAGCTACAGAGCAGAGTGTAAAGCGAATTCTTTTCAAACCATTCCTTTAAGCTGTGTGTAATAGCTCTTAATACAACCAGAAAAACATTGATCCCAAACCCCAATATGTAATAAATAAAACACTGTGTGATGCTGTTACAGAAACTACTGCGTGACGGGGTGGTGTGAGTAAGCAGAGGTACTGCCACCACCCCAGAGTTACAGTGTTTTATTCCACTTATACCACAGCAATTTGCCAACAATGAACGTTTTTACCTGTTATATTTAGTGTTATCAAATGTCCATGAAACAAGTTAGTTCCTGTTCTCACTTACGTTATAGCAGCTATAAACAACCGTTCCCTCACCAGCCTCTCTTTATTCTCTCAAAAACGCAGCTCGTCGTGTTACCGAGAAACCGCAAAGAAGCGTAAACTCCTGTCCTGAAGATGTCGGAAAACTTAAAGTTACAGCTTTACCTCTGACTGTTACAAAGCGCCGACACTGGAGACTCCTTCCATTACTGTTAGATAAACATCTCCTTACAGAAAATTTCACCATATCAACGATTTCACACATATTTTAATCTGTTTATAATTAGTGGAGCATCCACTGTACACATCCCTGTGAATGAGCTGTTACTACAGAAATGATAACGTATTAGAACGAGTGCATTAATATAGACCTGTGATTTGCAGCTGCGCTACTGTCAGAGCTGCTGTTATAGAAAATTAATCAACACCTTCTGACCAATCACAATCCAGAATTCAAGAGCAGTGTGGTATAATGCTAATTAACATTCACCACTTCATTTGTTTAAAATGCTGATAGTTAGACTACTCATTACTCAATTCTCAGATTAGTACAGTGATGATAATTGGAACTGTTCATGATAATGTTTAAAATCCAAAGAGGCCACACCTCCTTCACGGAGACTGACACAGAGGCCACACCTCCTTCACGGAGACTGACACAGAGGCCACACCTCCTTCACTGAGACTGACACAGAGGCCACACCTCCTCTGCTGAGACTGACACAGAGGCCACGCCTCCTTCACTGGGCTGTTCCAATCAGATGTGCCAGTAAGACACAACAAAAAACACAATACTGTCTATTACAGTGGAAAGTAAACCACAACACTCCAATCTTAAACTCTTAGGACCCTTAGAGGTTCTTCAGTTGTCCCTCTGAAAAAACCAATAACCTCTTAGGTTTTATGTAGAACCATTCATTCATTCATTCATCCATCTTTAGTAAGCACTTTTTTTTTCTGGTCAGGGTGGCAGTGTGGTTCTGGAGTCTATCCTGGGAACACTGGGCATTATGTAGGAATACACATAGAACCTTAAACAATCCAAAGAACCCCTTAAAGAACCCGGTCACTTTTTAAGTGTAGCTCTTTAGTTAAGACAATTTAAATTTATTTTTCTTGTTTAAATTATGCACAAAGTCAGAAGAACAAAAAATTAACACAAAAACACTCATATAACCCTTTGGGAAGCTAAGAACTCTTAATGCTCCCTTAAAGAACCCTTGAGGAACCATTTTTTCTAAGAGTGTTTGTGTTATTAGGGTAAGTGTGCGGTACAAACTCTAAACTATTGCTGATTATTTTCTTCTTAGTAGCTAGAACCTGTCAGGAGTTGGTACACTTTTACAAAAAGTGTTGTTGAAGTGTTCTTTAAGGGTTTGTCGGATAAATAAAGGTTCTTCGCCTGTTAAAACGGCTCTGCTGATGGAATAACACTCTGTTGTAGGGTTCCACATAGAACATTTAAGGGTTAACTGAAGTAGAACTAGTCACGTGTCGATGTTTCATGTTCTTTTTGTGGTAACTGCCTACTATATATGAAAAATTCTACATTTTTTTTTTTAGAACTTTAGTGTTCTCGATGCTGTTTTTTGCTTTACAAACTGTATAAAACAACACGATGATGAAAATTCATCAAATAACAATCGTGTCTTCTCTCAAAATAAGGTCCTGAAAGCTCGAGAATAAAACCTGATAAAAACTGCACACGTGCGCTGACCATATCTTCACGTGACCGTGACGACGATGACGACGATGACGACGATGACGACGATGACGACGACGATGACGACGATGACGACGATGACATCACTGCACTGTGTACTGCAGCATGTTGTGTAACTGCACATGACTAACTACAGCGCTCAGAATGAAAAAAAAAAGTCACGCTTCGTTTAAAACACTTTTATTATTCTTTATCAAAATACTATTACAACTCAATGTCATGGATCCTTATAAAAACACTTTACACTGGTCTTTGCTTGTTTATTATGAAATCTGGTCCGTCGTTGCGGTTCTGTTCGGAGCTCGGTCCGGCTCTGAGCATTCGAGACGTTCGGTCAGCGTCGGTGTTCAATCACAGCTCAGTGTGCTGGAACACGGCGCTTTTACAGTGACCTGAGTAAAAAAACACAACACAATACACAGTGTTACACGTAATGCAACCTAGACACAGCGCAAGAGCTTTGGACTGAGGAGAGAGATGAGCAATAATGTGCGTGTGTGTGTGTGTGTGTGTGTGTGTGTGCGTGTGGACATTTTCTTTTCCAAATCGCATTTCCTAAAACATTGAAATTCTACAAACTTTTAAATCCAGCGACCAGCAAAAAAGCTATAAATAATACGAAATGCTCACTTTTAAAAACTAATATACTCCGACAGATTTGTCATTTAAATAAAATGTCTTTATTTTTCTTTAAAACCAAAACTTTATTTCATTGTTATAAGTTTGCAAGTTTATTAAGTATATATTTTTATAAGTATACGTTTATTCGGATTTATTGTATATGTTTCTATTGACTTCACACACTAAGTGTAAGCAGCAATATGAAGATGTGTTAAATGATATTTGGGAATTTCTCTGCCAAAACTGTTTATATTATTAAATTAACTTTTTGTGACAAACAATGTTTTATATAATGACATCACTTCCTCAAAAAAACACCAAAACAACAGTGTGTATGCAACCAAAAACCTTCATCAATAGTTTTGTGTGAATCGTAAATTGTTTTCTTAAATCCTCACATCCTGAGACAAAAACTAAAACAAGCTGATTATATATAAAATGTGTGTGTATGTGTTTTATATCATTCAAAGTGAGCAAAAAAGATGCATGCAATTTCACATTACACTAAAATTATGTGTATTTACATGAACGTGGCCCGAAAGGTTACAACAGTTGATAAAAAACACAGAATATTTGTAAAATATTACTCATAATTCTCGTTTCTGTCAGCGGCAAACAAATATATCTGCTTTAAATCTTTTCAAATAAAACCTGACTATTGAGACTGATGCAGTTTAGCAACCGAATAAAATCACAAAAAAATAATCTAAATGTATTTTCTCAGTCGTTTCTTATTACAGAATTTAATTTCAGATACAAAACATACAAACACACCTCGTATTACGCTGTAATCATTAAATCAGAAATATATCAGTAACAGATAAACCGACTATATCACATAGATTTTACACTAAATTATATTTTTTTATAGGTTTTTATCAACTTTCAGTTACTCACAGTAACAAACTGAAACTCGAGCAGAGGTTAAAATCGATTGTTTCTGTTTAAATAATAATGTTTTGAAATTTTTTTAATCGTTTTGGGTTTTAGAGACTTGTTTAAAACGCGTCGCTGGAGTTCTGCCGTCACTTTATTAGAAATAAATCTCAGCAGAAATAAATATCATGATACATACTGTGTATTTGGAGAGCAGGGTGTGTGTCGTGTCATGAAGTCATATTTCCACCATCACAAAATTGTAAAAAAGCATGAGTTAGCGTGGATGTGAGCTCCTCACCACATGCGCTCAAAGCTAGCAGTAACTCTGACCTCGTTACCTGGACATCATCCACCTCCATGCTGAAGATGGAAGAAATCCTCAACCGGACGCAGGATAAAAGTGAATTATGATGCAGATTGTTACATCCAGATATGCGACAAATTGTATGTTTGACCGGTTATGATGGTTGTTTTTATTATTTTTCATATAAACATGTTATATAATCAAACACAACAGCGAGATTTCCATTCAAGAAATTTTATACATTAAATATTTTAATAATTTAAAATTTCTGCTGATACAGACGATAAAAACTGCAATTAATCATTAATATTTAAATAAAAACAAAACTCTTTTCCCCATTTAACTTCAGAAAAGTCATACATCAGCTTCTGAAATAAATGCTGTGGCAGTGACGCACATACGAAGTGTCACGTGACATTTTTTGATCACGTGTCTCTGTTACAACCTGCAAAGCAGAGTTTAACATCGGAAAAAAAATAGCGTGACGTCTGTAGTGGATGGAAAAATTACAGATTGATTTTAGTTTTCGTCTCAGTGCCGCTGTTTTTGGATGTTCAGTGAGGCAGAAGAATAACAAGAAACTGCGATGTGGATTCATCAGCTCTGAATAAAAAATAAAAAAAAAAACTACTTAGTTTACGATCTACATGACATTTGCGATGAAATCATTTCAGAATTTCAGTTTTTTTGTAGGAAATTACGTAAAGCGTCTTTACGGCAAAATAATCAGTTTAATAGAAACGATCAGTTTATAGTGAAAAACATTTTTTTGTTTAACGTATTTCCATTTTGTGCGCATCACGTCAACGGAAACATGGCAAGCGAATATAACGCTAAAAGAACGTTTATATACAAAACACAACACATATTCTATAAGGATATACGAGTGAGAGTTTTTCGTGAGTATTTTGTACAATATTTCCAAAAGGTTGTGAGTGTGTTTACACTCTGATACTCGTTATAAATAAAGCTGAAAAATGAACAGTTCTACGATTCGCTGTTTATGCGATTAAAAATGAAAAAATGATAATTAAGTTGTCCTCAGTGTACCTTCTCTGTGTTTGTGGGGCTTGAAATAATTACTCAGAGGAGAATAAATGATATATAAGGACTCTATAACGATGAAAATGGCAGTTTGAGGTTAAACTCTGGCTTTTGGAGTCGATGTGGATTTGTAGAGCCGCTTTATGTCAGACACGACGCTGCAACGTGATCACGACGTGACGTATTTCTGCGTTTACGCGTGATCATAGCTGCGGTTGGTGGACGTGGAAATGAAATACAACATATTATTGGCCTTTCATTTTTTTCTCCACTCAAACACACACACACGATGACGTAATCAACAATCAGAACACGTTCAGAGGTGGGATAAAGGCATCGTCTTTTTTTTTTTTTTTTTGGTGGAAGAATTTTGTGAGAATTTTAAGATATTAAACTAAAACAAAACATTTAGTATAGCTTTTAAAAGTCATAAAGATCGGGCAATGTGCACAGAAACAAACAAAATCACAATATTCATCATAAACAATATTAATATATTAACAATATTAAAAGTGTCACTTCCACTTGGGTTTTTTTCTGGATTTGTTGTATACCATGCTTTAAATATCTGTGTTTAAAGAAATGTAAAATTTTATTAGTAAAGTATTGTCTTTTTCTTTTTTTTAAAAAAAAAAATCTATTTATGGTCTTTTATTTCTTTGTACTAAATTTTAAAAAGTTGAAAATCTTTCAAGGTTTAATGTAGTTAATGTACAGTTGTATGCAAAAAAAAAAAAAAATACATAAACAGACACACACACAAACGGTGCTGTTCAACAAAGTAAATATGAAAGATTCTTTAAAATAAAATACAGCGTCTTAAAAAAAGTTTTAAAAAAAATCATCCTGATGATATAAAACGTGACTAAACGTTATGATGTCATGATATAAAAGTAAACACGGTGCAGCCCGAGTGCACTAACAACAACAACAACAACAACAACAACAGCTACTAAACACCAGATCTAGTCTGCGTGCTCAAGGTGGAGGCGGTGCGAGTGTGTGTGTGTGTGTGTGTGTGTGTGTACCTGACACTTCGCTGCACAACTTCTGGGCCACGCGCTTGTCTTCCCGTGCGAACAGAGCGATGATGTCGTCCTCCAATTCCTCCACGATGGTTTCACACTGAAACACACGTCTGATTTCACTACACAGCAAACACGCTGAATAAAAAAAAAAAACCCTGAATATTCCAAACAGTGTGCGAGGACGAGCAGGCGGCCATCTTTAACGCTCTAACGTATGCAGGGCTGCCATCTTGGAAAGCTCGTGAGGTGAAAGGATCTGTTTCTTAAAATGATTTATGATAAAATCCAGTAGATTGCTCTTAGAGGTTTTAAGTTTTATTTGATTAAAACTACACACATTTCCCAGAATCATCATTTTTACTTGTGTAAAATTTGAAACTTAATATTTCCATACACAGGTTTAATCTGAATGCAGAACAGAAAGAATTTTACAGATTTTGTATTATTGGTGGTTCATTAGCTAAAAAAATTCACTGCAGCAGTCAGTCACGACTTCAGCGACTTTTACACCTGCAATGCATCGTCCAAAACACGGGTGGAATTAAACAAAGCTTTTCACAAAATTCCTCGCATTTGACGTGATTTGAAATAAAAATCAACTCTGATGTCACTGCAAAAGCAAATAACGTGTTCTTTTTCCCACATGAATCATTTTTCCACTTCTTAAACCCAAGACCAGCTCTCTCTTGCTCTCTTTTTCTTTTTTAATTTCCTCATTATATTTCTATCTTGCAGCCCTGAAACTAAAAATATGAATAAACTTGTGAAAATATCCTCCTATAAGAACACACATTTGCGTAAACTAGATCAGTTTTTAACAGAAAAGTGTTTAATACATTAGAATGTGTGCCGAAAAAATTCTGCGCACAAATTCATCTGTGTAGTAAAACATACATTTTTACAAAAAAGTAAAAACTCATCTTTTATTAAAGAGATGAATCTGATTAGGTGACAAATTTATTTATTTAGATCTTGAGAAGGAAAATGTTTCCAAATGATTTAGCAACTCTAATTAGATAAAACTAAAATGGCTAAAATGCATTAGTGTATTTTTAAATTTTTTCATTAGGATTTAGAAACTAACACAGTTGCTCTACAACTTAAGGAAAAAGTGAAAATAAAAAAAGTTAATAAATACTTACAGCAAACTTTAAGGAATCTGAACCTTCAGGTCCGGAGAATTTAAAATTTTTGAAATCTGGAAAGTTCCCGCCGTCGCTGCTCCTCGGTGCGAATCTCCTGTAGCTCTGTTGTTTAGTGTCGGGGTCCTCGTACAGCGCGTAATCGCTCATGTTATTACAAACTCCGTCCAACAGCTCGGACAGGTGAGTCTCAGAGCGAGCCAGCGGAACCTACAAACCAGAAAACTTACATTTTTTACTACAAATGCAAAAAAAAAAAAACCCCAGTAATAATAGAAGGGCACGAGGGTCACGTTGATGACCTTTTCCTTCCGTTCTTATTGAACAGAGCGGAGAAACGCGTCCACAGTGCGACCACGCTGACTTTTAACCTGCGTCCCGAAAAAGTTAGGAGAACAAAACAAAACAAAAAAAATGAGGCAGTGGCGTCTAGACAGGTCAAGGTGCAGCGCTGCTCCCGCCCCCGGGGCCTCCCTCCGGAAGGGCGCAGGGGAAGGGGGCAGGAGAAGAGAATGGAGCGCTGCCCGGGGGGTAAGCGGCGGGGAGGGGCGGTTGTCAACAGCAGCCAAGTGCAGGGTAAACAGCACTCTCTCTCCTCCACCCTCGGCTGATCAAAGCAGGAAGTTTCTCCCTGTCATCCCGCTGAAAAAGGGGAGCAGGGGTGAGGAGGCATGGAGAGTAGAGTAGGGGGGTATTAGCAGAAGTAGAAGAAGAAGAAGAAGTAGAAGGGGGGTATTTAGGGGCAGGTTGCAGATGAGCTGCATTTTTTTTTCAGCATGTAGATATGACCCCGGCTGCCCCCTTTCACACACAGTATGGACCCTTCCGGTCCCATTACATTACAGAGGTGCTTTTTTTGGCCTTCAACACACCCCATCCCTCCATCCTCATCACCCCCCTCCCTCCATCAACCTCCTCTTCTTCTCCTCCAAGGATCCGCGACACAAAGAAGCTTCCGTGGCTCACCGCCATCTGGTCACAAAATAAGACAAAAGGTCCCGGGGAAGAAGGACAGCGACCCGTGCGCTCATCCCTCCCGATTTTAATTAAAAAAAAAAAAAAACAGTCGGACGGATGCGCAGAGAGAGAAAGAGAGAGAGAGAGAGAAAGAGAGAAAGAGAGAGAGATAAGACAGGATACAATCGACTTGGAGCATGAATTAAGGAATGGCTGGCTCCAGTCGCTCCACAGGAACAGGAAGATGATAAAAAAAAAAGCCACAAAGGCCACATTGTGTTCTGGGATATTACTGTGGAAAATGAAACAAAGTGAGGACGGAGTTTAGCGTGAGAATGAATCAGATGAAACATCTCGGGTTATTATGCACCAAACGCAACTCATTAAAGTCGTCAGAATTTCAGAGCTTCAAGCTTTGGTGCTGGCTGGAGCTCGTCATCGTGAAAATGGTGGGGAATTAAATTCGTGGCCGTAACAGTCGGAGGGGTTTGAATAGGGCCTGTCAATAAAGAATTTCTGCTGGGATAAAGGAGGGTGTGCGTGTGTGTGTGTGTGTGTGTGTGTGTGTGGGTGTGTGTGTGTGTGTGAAAGGCTTCTCGAGGATGCCATCCTTCACCGATTTCGCCTCAATGGAAGAGCAACCAACATCAGAAGTCTTGCATTTTTAGACCAAAGAGAAAAAAACGATGACCAATTTAGCGATTTCCCTCAAAGAAGATCAGAGCTTGGACCTGAATTTGATCAGACTTCTAAAGCGGCAAATATAAACGACTGTCTCGGACGATTCCTCGGACCAATCCTACCGCTCGTGTGGTCCGAAGTTTCTTCAGTTCCCCGCTCACAACTTTAGTTCCTACCTGCAGTTAGGTCTGATTTACAAAAATGGAAGAAAAACTTATAACCGTGGTTTCATCTTATCTTCAGTCTCACATTATATGTTTATAAAGACATTACGAAGAATAATAAAGCTTGGAAGGAAGTAGCAGAAGTTGTTGGTGCCTCTGGTGAGTGTACGTAGCTAGTCCAGTTAGCTCGCTTTGCTAATCTAATCTGAGAATGAAGCTAGAACAAACCTGAGCACGTAACACGTAAATCACACAACTGATTAATGCGTTTAATTATTTAACAATGATTATTTAATTTGTGTTTATTTCTAGTTAGCTTTAGAAGCTATATACATATAGCTACTAATGTTTCTTAAAAAAACACAGAACAGGCCACGCCCACAAGCGAGAAATGAGTGACTTGTCACCTGCTAGTGTGAACGTAGTTGGTCTTGGTTAGAAAAACAATCAGTTGTATGGAGAATATTCAATTAAAATTGTAAAGGTTTTGTTTGAAGTTAAAGAAAGACGCGAACAGTTTAAATACTTAACCATTACTGATGAGTTTACGGCTATAAATAAATAATAATAATTTGAAGAGGTTATGTTTTGCTTCGTAGTGCCGCTTTATGTTAAAAATAATTTCTGAATTGTTTCCCCACGTCAACAAGCTGGTTTAACTTCACAGTTAGAGAGAGAGGAAAAGGTAGGCCTGAGTAAACACTTGTTATTCATCCGTGGCTACGATCAAAAGGAGATTAACCCTGAATCAATGGGCGAGTCGGCCACCTAATGACGCTCCCTGGACAGCCGGGGTCAGGGCTTTGAGTTCATTGGGTCTGACCTTTAAATACTGACACCATGGTTAAAGAGGAAACAGTTAAAACTGCCCTTTTTACGTCAGCAAGCGTTACGAGCCTCCGGATCTACAAAGGGCACTCGGGGGAAGAGGAGCGGTACAGCTCAAAATTAAAAAAAAAAAAAAAACTTTGTTGATTAAATGATTATAACGTGATTTCAAATAGGAGACAGATAAAGTGTGTATGAGCTGCAAAAATTCTGACAGGAAAATCAAAAACATTTTCATAGTTCAAATTTTTGAGAAATCAAGATCTTAAAAAAAAAAAATCACACTACGTAAATAACTAAATACAAAATAATGGAATAATAAGATTTCAACGTCCAATCAGACACTAATTACTAAAGCTGATTGACAAGACAAAAAAAATCATACCATGATACGTAAAGATATTTCTACAAAACACGACATGTATGATGATATAGCGACAGGTTGTTAGAAAATGGTAAAAACTGAGTTGATACTTTTATTTAATATCTACACAAATAATGATTTAACTCTGAAAAGGAGGAAAAATAAAATAAAAGATTTGGTACAAATTCTAAGTGTTACGATTTTAAAGAATGAAAACTTTTCAAAGATTCAAAGCAGCTGTGTTCAGAGTTTGTAACTGTTTAAAAAAACAAACAGAAAAAGTTGTGAAATGATATTGTGATATCTCAGAAAAGTGTATTGTGTCAGAATTTATCACGATATTAATATATCATATTGCTCAACCCTACTAATTACTCATTTTTCCTTTGTTATGCTTTTTATCTATTTTTTTTTAAGTCAGACTTTGAAATAGAAATAAAATAAATAAAAAAATTTTAAGGAGTAGTACACTAAGTATCTGTTTTTTCCCCTCAGGTTGTGGGAAAGTGTGTGTTACGTATATACACTGATTTAATAAAGTGTTTAGTGTTTACCTTTTTATCAGAGAGACTTCCATCAGGATTCAGCCTGAAGCCTCCAACATGGATGGTCTTCTTCGGGTCGATCTGGCTAATGGAGTATTTCAGCTCCTCAGCGATCGCCATGCAGGCTGAAGGACACTCGGCGTCATTACACGCTAATTCATTTATTCGCTATACATTAGCAATGTTTACGTAGATTGAATTCATTCTAAACTTTTTCTCAATACTCGGTTTTGGGTGGCGTAAACAGAGTGACTAGGAAAGACAGCGTTATAACTTTGCTCTGTCGGAGGATATTTAGTAGCTAGCTAATAACCTGCTAACTTGTAGGAGATTTTTGATGGAAAGCAAAGAAATTCTTACTTGTAACATATCTAATATTAAAGGTTTTTTTTAATATACCTTCATTTCTCGGAAGAATAAAGTAGCAGTCGAGTAGAATGAATTGTGTGTCTCAGTTTTCTTTCGTAAGAAAAAATTTCACTTAAAACTAGAACACACTTAAATTCATTAAAACTACTAGGCGTTTTGCACTGAAGGGAAACGATGGTGAAAATGTCCAGGATGTAAACAAACGTCTAGGGTGTAAATATATGATTTGAGACACAGCTCTGGATCCTGGTGTTTGGGATGAAGCCTGGATTTCCCTTTTGTTGGTCAGAAGAATCAGTTACAAGGTCAAAAGGTCATAAAAACACACTTTCAGCACTCTCTTAACCATCCTGACTAAATAAATGCTGAACCCAAAACTAAAACAGACGTTTGGCTCCATGTTGGGAAACATATTTTCAGGTCACTACACGTAAACTTGTATAAAGTGTAAAATAAAGCAGGGTTGAACGTTGTGAAAGTGGTTGCGGTGGTTGTGTCCTGTCATCGGGGCGGAGTTTAGCTGTGCTTAGTCATGCTCGATCATCCCCATGGGAACTGCCAGGCCTGGGCGCCTCTTTAAAACAGGATTTAACTGAATCGAGCTTCAGTGCTGGAGAGTTTAGCGCAATGTGACCATCACAACCTCATCGTTCCTCATCAACACTTTAAGGAAAATAATCAGTGATTGAGTTAATGATGACCGCCCCAAAGTTGATTATTTTCCTACAACTGCATGTCCTGAACTGTTTTACTTCTCTTACACCACAGCAATTCACCAACAATTAAAATAAATTTGTAGTTATTAAAGAACAACACGTCATACTTTTTATCCGTTTATAGTTACATTTCATGTTGTGGAAGGTCTCTTGAAGTTAATAAGAATAAAAAAACGCAGCTTTTTACAGAAAACTTCACCATATCAATGATTTAGTATTCCGTTTATTATTAGTGGAGCGACTGCTGTATACGTCCTGAAGATGTCAGAAATGTTACAGCTTTACTTCTGACTTTTACAAAGCTCTGACACTGGAGACTCCTTCCATAAACGCTACAGAAAATGTCACCATATCGACCAGTACACACATTTTTTTAATCAGTTTATTATCAGTGGAGAGTCTGCTGTACGAGTCCCTGTAAATGAGCTGTTGCTATAGAAACGATAACGTATTAGAACGAGCGCATTAATATAAACCTGCGCTACTGTCAGAGCTGCTGTTATAGAGAATTAATCAACATCTTCTGACCAATCACAATCCAGAATTCAATACAGGCTAGTACGTGATGTAAACAATTCTGACTGCAGGCTTTTCAGAGTGAGCACATTTGACTAACTCACCTGAGCAGTAGAGCACTTCATCTCTCTTCCCCTCTGCTGTTTTAGACACGACAGCCATCAGGACGAACACAAAGCCGATCCACTGCACCATACTGAGCGCCTGCAGAGGAACAGGAGAGAAATGTGAAGTGAAGGAAAGAGAGAAGGTGAAAACACACTGCGTACTTTACACTCATTTAATCTCAGCAGTGTGGTGTGTTCATATAAACACCCAGGTACAAAAAAATGTACAAATAAAATGTATAGTGTGTGATTTGAGACACAGCCTCTGTCTCATTCTCACAGTCTGCTCCGTTCCCTGAAACACTTCCACCTTACAAAGTCCACTCTCTTTAAATCTTATTTTAAAGTTACAGAAAGAAAATTAGGAATTTATAATCCACAACAGCGGGTACGGTATGTCTGAATGGATACCAGAAAGTGTTTACGGTTAATGAAGGGCAATAAGGAAGGAGTCTCCAGTGTCACTTTTCCGACATCTTCAGGACGTGTACAGCAGTCACTCCACTAATAATAAACGGATTAATAAATCGTTGATATGGTGACGTTTTCTGTAACATTTAAAGTTTATGGAAGGAGTCTCCAGTGTCAGTGCTGTAAGTTTAAGTTTTCTGACATCTTCAGGACAGAGGAGTTTACGCTTCTTTGCGGTTTCTCGCTAACATGCGTAACAAGCTGCGTCTTTTTTAGTCTTTTTAACTTCAAGAGAGAGAAAAAACAGGCTGATGAGGGAACGACTGTTTATAGCTGATACAACGTAAGCAAGAACAGCAACCTATTTCACACACGTTACACAACATTAACTGTAACTATAAATGGATAAAAAGCATAATGTTTCGTTCTTTAACAAATAAAAAAATCATAATCTTTGGCAAACTGCAGTGGTATAAGAAGAATAAAACACTCTAGGACGTGCTGCTTTAGGAAAATAATCAACCTCAGGGTGGTGATAGTAACTCCGCTTCATCACACCACCTCATCACTGATTAGTTTACTATAACAGCATGACACACGGTGGGTTATTACATACTCAACACACAATAAGTAACACTAACATAGTAAAACACTAAGCTAATATGTAATAATTGATTATTATTTAATTGTTAACTAAATACAACTGTTTATTTACATCACGACTAAAAATAAGTCCATAACAATGAGTATAAACTGCTTTTTCCTAAAGGTTGATAACATCCTGAACTTTGATCAGGAACTTCCTGAACTCTTGTTCATGTTGGTTAAATCCTTGTGGATTTAATTTAGACTTCTCAGGTAAAACATTGCCCAGTGTGACATGTTCAGCCAAACACACTCCTCACACTGGGATTAAAAAGCCAAGAACTGATACGCAACACACCACCAGGCTGCCATACACACTCCCGTCCTGTACTAGGCCACACGAGAACTAACTTCTTTGGCTACGACCTGCATTTAGACACTGATTAACTACATTTATTTGTCCAGCTGTACAGGGTTTCAGAAGTTCTGGCACCCCCGGTCACAGAAACATGCAGGTCAGTGTGTTCCCAACAGGTTGCGCTTTAACACACCCTTCTAAAGAGTGTGCAGTGTGTGTTAACGAGCTGACGAGTTGTCAGGTGTGTTACAGCGTACCTAAATACAGAAACACACTAAAATGTGCAGACAGACAAAACTAGGGGGGAAAAACAGCTCTGTTTGGGTCCAAAAGAAAAACAAGTGACAAAAGCTCTGAGAAATAGCACGCATTTCACTCCATTAGTGTCAATGTACAAATATTATACAGAATATTTACATCATTTTTATCAGTTATATATTCTAAATAGCAATCGTGCTCCTACTGCAGGTGCACATGATTAAGCTTAAACTTCACAATCAATTATAATGACACAGTGTTGTGTAACAAACATTATACTTTAATAAACATAAAATATCATTGTATACCAATCCAAAATATCCATACATTTATATACACACACAATAGTCATGTAGTTTTGCTGTTTTGTTTGCTGTCTCCTTACCAGTCCGGATTAGTAGAGTTTAAAAAACTGATTTATTTCAAAAAGCATATATAATAAAAATATAATGACAGTTTAAATGTAATAATAATACATTTATAGATGATAGATTTCTATATTATGTAATGCAGTTAGACACCATGCTTCACAGTGCTGCTTTCCTGTAACAGGTGCACCTGAAATCACCTGAATCAGACTTCCTAAGCTGTTATAACGTCCCTGTGTTGGAGATTACAGTTCAGTAAAGGTGTAAAGACTGTCCTCTGGCAGTGTAAATAGTGCCCTGGAGCACAGGGCTCGCGTGGTGCTTGGGCTCAGCTTACCTGTCTGTACTGTAGTGTGAAAACACAGCAGGTGAGCGAGGAGAAACTTTTCCCTGTTATTAATCTAAGCGGATGAAACACGACCTTAAAGACAATGTGAGCTTGTAAAAGCAAAGCAGGTGAACAGGAACTGTCCGTGTTTTCCCTCTCTCTGTGCTCCTGAAACAAGATTTGCAGGTTCTCTGGACAAAAAGGTAGAAATATGTTACGTGCCGGTCTGTGGCGCTGCCACGACCGACTAGCGTGCTGACAGCGGCGGTGATTGACACGTCTACTAGCCAATAGCGTGGCTTCTCCGAAACGGCTGGCCAATGAAAGCGAACGCTGCACAGGCACTGAGTACCCGGATGGAGCAGGAACCAGACAGTAAAGTAATTCGGTTTTGTACAGCAGTCTGTGGATTAGTGATATGCAAAATGATTCATTTTAGGGATTCGACTCACTCAGTTCGGTACACTAAAATGATTCGAATCCTTCAATCAGTGATTCGTTCCCGTTGGTTTTGTAAAATTTAGAGTTAATTACTGTTTTGATTGACTAATTTATTACAAAAAGCTTGGATAATAATAATAATAATAATAATAATAATAATAATAAAATAACAACAGCAATAATAATAATAATAATAATAATAATAATAATAATAATAATAATAACGACAACAGCAATTATAATATTTATTCATTTATTTATTTATTTTAACATAAGAGAAACACAGCAAAGAGAAACACAGGTAACAGACATTTTTAGTTAAGTTGGTTAGTCTATAGTCTATAGTCTAGGTATAGTCTTTACTATAGACTCTGGTAAGTTTGTTCAATAAATGTGGCCAAGTCCCACCTTCTTTCACTACAAGAGGAAAGTTGACTGACCTGTCACATGACCAATCATCATTTCATGTAGCTATTCTGAAAAAAACGCAAGATTATCTCCTTTACTCACCACTGACTGTTTTAAACAAAACTCTGGGAATTCTGTGAACTTTTCTTAATCCAATTACTGTGTATCTTGCTACAAAAAAGCTTTTTTTTTTTCGTGATGGAAACCAGTGTATGGAAGTGCTGAGAGCCAATCAGATTTCACCTGTCTATATTCTGAAGGTTGTGGCCAGAAAAGTGTACAAATAAGTATCAGACACTGGGACTAAAGTGACACTGACAGAAGCGAGTTTCAGCCAGATTTTTGTCCACGTTCTCAGACACGCAGAGACTCGGTTATTCAGCTCCAAATCCATCCTGATAAGAATTTAGCTGCATGTCCTCATGAGGATCACCAGCCAGCACAGCGACTGATGCACATCGTCCAGTTTTGCCAAACTTTACCCGACTGTGAACAGTTTTGGCTAAAGCTGCCAATCTGATGCCACCTGCCCCCTGCAATTAAACCATATGGATGAGGCAGAGGCTAGTCGTCCTGAGCCAATCATTTTGGCACCATACATTTTGGCATGTGGAATAAAAATTAGATCTGATATCAAAGAGTCCAATGCGATGTTGGTATTCTGTTTATTCATTTAGCATCACACAGCTAGCAAGCTGAAATTTAATTAATCCCTAACTGAAATTTAAATTGAAGGTTTAAATATTATAAGGTAATCTGATTTCCTTGTATTTTACTGTAAAATTAAAACAAAGATCGAATTCAGTATTAGATGCAAAATCCTGATTATGTTTAAAAACCTGATTATTGAGATTTAATCCAGGTTAAAGATTAATCTGTTGGTGCAATCCAGTCTGGTGAATTAAATGCATTATATTTTATGTGATATATAACCACGTTAAAGTCTTTAGAAAGCACAGGCGTGATCCTTAGACAGAGAAGTCTGTGATTTTCTGATTTTGTTAGTGGTGGAAATAACAAAGCACCATTATCAAAGGTATTACACTTATAAATAATATCAACAGGTTTAATAAAAATGGATTCTATTTCATAAATGAAAGAAAGTCTGTAGCTGCAATAAATAGCCAAAATATGATTTTAAACCATTTAAACAATATGCCTAATTTTTTACAAATAATTTGTTTATAATATAAATCTGTACTGAGAAGCTCAGTGAGCTTTTTTAAGATCCCTTGCATTAAATCAGCTTGTGTATTATGTGCAATTGAAAGCCTTTAGTTGATGAAGAAATGGTGAATTAAATGTGTAGATCATTAGAAAACTAAAGACAGATGCATCATCATTAAATGCATCACATGTGCTGCATAAACAGTTTATTAAATGAAATATTGCATAAAATATCCTGCAAAGGTCCACAGTCTCAGTTACTCACTTATCCAACTGATTATTTCTTCTCTTAAACAGTGTTAGTTAAAAAATAAATGAATACTGAGAGATATTTGGGGCTTATTCATGCAAACACTCAAAATACATCACCACCTGCGCGTGCCAAGACCAGCCCTGAGTTAATTAGCTAATCAGCTAACAAGCTAGCTAATTATCTTCAGCTTCTGTTTGCTAATTAGTGACTGACACCAAACCATGACTTCTGGCTAGTGATACATCAGTACTTAAAGATAAAAATAGATAAATAAATAACTGTAAAGTTCCAAGATAACGACCATCTTTGCATGTTTAAACATTTTCTCTGGTGATTCCTGGTCATTTTCTTTAAGCTAGCTAGCCGGCTAATACTTCACTGGCTATGCTAGTAATGCTAGCTATCCACAAATAAACATCAAACGATTATTTTTCTTTGTAGCTCCAATTTAGAGCGATCTTTTTAATATAATAAATAAATATGACGTTAAATGTGTCGCACAGAAATGAAAGTTCCTGCAGAAAGTAGCTAATATAAGTGTTTTAAGACTGTAGGAGTTTTTTTAGCTGTTTACAGTAAACTGCATTTCAGTTATATTGAATTATGAGGCGTTAATGGAGACTCATAGCCTCTCTATAAACAGTATTTTGTGCTTTCCAGATGATTAGCTTCTCAGGAGTGTTTGGAGGACACTTGAGGAAAACATGGGCAGGTAAATGGGATGCTTTGTACAGTTAAAACTCTTTTTGTCTTCATGAAAGGGGCTTTGGTTTGTTTACTGCTGTTCTGCTGTGTGGAAATAAGCCATGTTGGTTTAAGATAATGAAGTTTGGCACTGAAAGGCTGTGTGTTTACAGGCTTTAATTGGTTTGTATGCAACACTGCTGCTGCTAATCAGTGCACTTGTCTGTGGACTTTGGGACAAACTTTTTGTTCTGATTTTTATCTAGTAGTTTAATCCTTATCAGATCAGTGTGTTGAAATAATTTGATGCTATGACATTAGTTCAGTCCAGTATTCTGCTTTTCACTCCATCATGGCACCTGCTTGGCCCTCTGCATTAGTGACAGATTCGAAGCTTCTCATTTGACTCAGCTCACTTATAAGACTTGACTCAGAAGGTGTTGATTAATTTTCTGTAACAGCACAGCTCTGATAATAGTTCCAGCTGAAACGTAAATGATAAGTTTATATTAAAGCACTGGTTTTAAAACATTATTGTTTCTATAGTAAAAGCTAATTCACAGGAAGTTGTACGGCAGACGCTCCACAGAATCTGAGGCAAATAATAAACAGATTTAAAAAAAAAGTTTAATTGTGCCATTTTTTTTGTTAGGAGCTGTTTATGTGTCATTTATGGAAGGAGTCTCCAGTGTCAGCACTTTGTTATAGTAAGATTCCTGACATGGGAAAGTCTTCAGGACAGAGGAGTTTACGCTTTGTGGTTTCTCGGTAACATGACAAGCTGCATTTGAGGAAAAATTGAGGCTAGTGAGGGAACGACTGTTTATAGCTGCTATAACATGAGTGAGAACAGGAACTAACTTGTTTGGCAGAGGTTCCACAACGTTAAATGTAACTATAAATGGATTAAAAAGAATGACCTCTCATTCATAAATAAATTAAAAAATGTAATTGTCGGCATAAGCAGAATAAAGTTTCGGGCTGTACTGTTGTATGAAAATAATCCATCATGTATTATTTCTTAGATAGAAATTTGCAAGCACACCCTTTCATCTGATTAAAAAAAAAAAGTCTTCAAAATCTTGTCGCATATTTCAAGGGCTGTGCTAAATGACTATTATTTCTAACCTGGTTAATTCATCCGAATCTCTTCGTTTACTTTTTGTGATATACTGTATTGACTCTTCTGACGCTGAACTTGATCCTTTTGCATTGTCTTTGCTCTCTTTTTAAGCGATATGGAAGATGACATTCTTGAGGATGACTCTCTGACAGCCCTGAATGTGAGTATTTCTTACAGACACACTGCCCTGGGGTTTGTGTAAAAAAAAAAAAAAAAATAAATAAATAAAAAAACCTCAAGCTGTCCGAGTGCAGTGTACATTGTGCTAGCAGCGGATGTCTGTATTACAGGATCAGGTGTAATGTAACGTAGCAGCTGTGTGTGTTACGGTGGCAGGTTTAAGGTAAAGGTGTCACATTCTGCCTCAGGACAGGTGACGGCTGCTTTCTTGGCAGGAGAGGCAGCCGTGTTTCTTTCACTAGTAATGGTGTATTGTGTCCTCCAGCAGAGACGCAGAGCGTGTTGGATAGACGAGAATGAGCTGGGAGTGAGACGCTGCTTCAGGAGTAGTGTGGTTTTATGTCAGGGAACTGCAGGGCAGGTATGATGACGCTCTCTGAGTGAGAGATCACCACCGTAACGGAGCAGGAGTGATGCTGTACAGACTGACTGGCTGCACCCATTCACAACTACATAAAGACTTCAAATAAACAGAACAATCGCAAGGTTTTTGTATCTGTACCACCATTTCCCAACCTTTTTTATGCACATTACTAACACTAAGCGCTAAAGACATCATGTCATGCATGGTTTCACATAAATACGCTAACGACTGCTGACTAGATGTCTCACTAATTTATTTGTTTTACTAAAAGAGGTTGTTCAGCATGGATCAGGATATCCCAGTGTTCAGATCCATGTGCTAAGTACCTTTCTTACTTTCATCAAACACTAGCTATTGTGCTATGTGTGTTATTTGATCAGTACATCATAAATAAAATGTAGTCAAACTAAGATACCTTATCTCACACATGGATCAATAAAATGTGAACAGAACTTGAAAACCAGACTTTTCTGTAACGGGTCTATAAAAAGATGTCATTAGATGACAAGAGGTACTGACATCAAGAAATCTTTGCATGAATATGTAAATTAGACAAGGCCCTCAATCTTACATGCCCCGCCCCTTCCTTCTGGTGTACCAGTGTAATATTTGCATATTGCAAGCTGATTTGTTCTTATGTTTTATGACACAATAAACTTGTTCAGTGCTAACTCGAGGTGAGATTTTTAGCTCCCTGTTTTAATTTTTCTTTTTTATGGATGATGTTATGATGAGAATTTTCACACACTGTCTGTGCACTCAAATGAATTTCCCTGAAAGAATTTAATTTTAATAAAAACACCATTAAAAAAAAAACACACACAAACTTGGGTTGAAAAACACTTTAAAAAATTGGTTGTGTTTTTCAGGACACTTGGGATGAAGAGCTGGACGATGACCTTTTGCGTAGCGACGAGGACGACCTAACCACCAGGTAGAGCTGAACTTTTCCACTCTGAAAGGTTGATCTCTAGAATAAACACCATGCAGTTTAAACACAACACAAGAACACTGAGCATGGATTTGTTTTTGTTTTTTTGTTTTGTTTTTTTTGTTTTTATAAAAGACAGTGATTCTTCACTGACAATTTTCAATTCTGAGTCAATTAGGATCATGATTTAACTCTTAATTGGGTTGATATTGGTCCAGCGTTTCGGTATCGGATCGATCCTGGTGACATTCTCCAGATCAGGTGCGTGTGTGTGTGTGTGTGTGTGTGTGTACAGAGGTGTGAGCTCACATCTGGAATTTGGGGCCGAGGCTGTACATCTGGCTGAGGAAGTGAGAGAGCAGCCGGCAGATGACGAAGATGTTTTGGACGTCCAAATCAATGAACCTCTAGGTGATGCATTTCAAGTGAGTCTCTCTCTCTCTCTCTCTCTCTCTCTCTCTCTCTCTCTCTCTCTCTCTCCTCACAGATAACATTGGTTCCTTTTCAGTGTGTGTTTGTAAGCTGGTGCTTTGCTGTCGGTTCCCCTGGGAGGCTGCAGGCTCAGCGATGGCAGGAGAGGTGAAATTAGATCCATTATCGCTCTCTGCCAGTTTATTTGTCCTGACAAAGTTAGCGCTGACAGCTTGTTTGGTGGACGGTTCGAGCTCTGACCTTGAGGCTCGCGTCCCCACAGAAAAGCGCACGGCTTTGTGTTTTCCAGAGCGAGACTCCCTGCCAATTATCCAGCCTCTGATAACGCACGGGCTTCCGTCCAAATCAGATAGTGGCCTGTGTAGGTAAAAAAGATTATTGACCTTTTTAAAACCATATCTACGTGGTTTAAATATGATGGCTGTAATTGATGCTCTTCTCCTGTTGTTTTTCTGTCTAATTGATAAACTGGAGAACGAGATAATCCTTCAGTTCAGGGCGATAAGCAGCAGGTACGTAAAGGACTTTGGGCAGGGACGAAAAAAACATTTTCCAAGTAAAGGCATGGGGAAAAAACAGAAAAAGTCTGTTCTAATTACAGCATTACAGTTTATCAAAAGAAGAAAGGGGGAAAAAAGTGTAATTAAAAAATAAAAAGTACAAATAAAAGGACAGAAATATAGATATAAACAAAAATAAAAATGGCTATGATGAACATAAAAAAAAAGAAAAAAAAAAGGGTGAAACAACAAAGCAAAAAGACTTTCCAAATAAAAATACAGGAAAAAGTCTGTTCTATTACAGAGCTGGGTTACATCATATAAATAAAGGAAAAAAATAAAAATGGGGGAAAATAAAGGAAAAAATGGATATAAAGAAAGAAATAGAAGAACTTAAATGGAAAAGAGGAGGAGAAAAAAAGATGTTCTAAAGAAATACATGGGGCAAAAACAGAAAAGAGTCTGTTCTAATTAAAGGGATGTGTTACAGCATATAGAAAAGGAAAAGAAAAAATAAGAAACCTAAGAAAGTAGACATATGAAAAGAAATTAAAGAAAAAAGGGAAGAAAGTTTTCCAAATAAAGACACTGGGGGGAAAAAAAGAAAGTCTGTCCTAATTAAAGGCCTGTGTTACAGCATATCAAACTAAAGAAACAAATGAAAAGGAAAATATTTTAAAATGTAAAAAAGGAGAGAAAGAAAAAATAAAGCATGGAGATAACATAAGTGACGAATAAGTCGTTGTTGTTTATGATTTGAGTTCTGCAGATGTTTCTTAACCGCTTCTAGTTACACGTTCAGAGAGAAGTGCAAACACGATGCAAGAAACATACAACACGTCGCATTCCACACGCAGTTGATGCTGAAACAGACCATAAAAATAGAAGTTTTATGACATTATTAGACTGAAGCCTCCATCATACACGGGGAGAAGTTCATTCCTGTACGTGCTCTCCGGCTCTGAGCTGGGTTATGATGAGTCCAGGAAAAGTGTGCACAGAATCCACGCCTCTTTCCATGGACTGGAAGAAAAACGTTTACTGTACGCAAAGCATGCAACAGATGTGTTTGGAGATTTCAGTGTACTAAACGTGTGTTTTATTTAGATGTTTAGTCTTTTCCCAAAAAGTCGTCAGTGTGGCTCCTGGACACTCAGCCAGGCCAAACGCTCAGCCAGCTAAAACGGTGGAACATCTCTCTATTAATTATGATCATCTGTTGGCTGTGATGGAGCTCTCTATTGCCTGTCCAGCTCTTTCTCTGTCTCTCTCTCTCTCTCACACACACACACACACACACACACACAGTGCAGATGGCGCCTGATCTGATCTCCGATTTGCACGCTGGTGTTGATGTGGGCTCTGCGCCGAGCCTGTTAACTTCCATCTGCGTGAGTGTGTGTGTGTGTGTGTGTGTGTGTGTGTGTGTGTGAAAGGAGGACACAAAACTGGGAGGTAGAGTTGATGAGCGTCTGCACAGGCCGGTCATTTCTCAAGTGAAAATGACACCATGTTGAAATTCTTTTAGACAAACTTTGCCAATTTGCCACTCAGTCACATGTATTAATTTAATAATGTTATCACACACTCTTCAAAATATTGTTCAGTTTATTATTCAGTCGCCTGCAAAAAGTCACGGTTAAATGCAAATTAAACATTGGCACAGATACACATACTGTATATAGACACACACAATGCACGACTATGCAGAACAGCAGGAGGAGCATCATGAACAGATGACATGAAGTGTGTGAAGCTGAGCAAACTGTCTGCAAACGGCGTGATTATAAACCATCATAAGCAGCGTATGAAGCATGAAGAGATACAAACACAGGGCTGTAAAAATGCATTAAACTCAACATGGTCACTGAACTGTATAAAATTGGGATTATTATAATAATTGAGTAATATAATGTTCTGTAATTCTCATTTTTAAGCTATTTTTAAATGTGAAAATGAACTAAATCCCGACTACTGTATTCCAATAAGGTGTAAATTCCAATAAGGTGTTTCCTTGACATTACACACATTTGTGTATTTGGTGTAAATATTTCTATATTGAACCATGAATCTAATCAAATGGCACTGAATTTATAGGTTCTAGGATTTATTAATCATTTTCCAAAACAAATTACAAATTGAGACTCAAGTCGTGCCAAAATTTGAGCTTCCATTCAGTTGCTTCATTGAATTGAATCAAAATCACTGAAACTTTCTGTTGAATTGAATCGTAATCAAATAGAATCATCTCAAGTTGTGGCAAAATTTTAGGTTGTATTGAAGTGAGTCCTTGACTTAAATCAATCACTGAATCTATTTGTTGAATTGAATGATAATCAAATCAATTTGAATTGTCTGAAGTCGTGGCAAAAGTTGAGTTTCTACTGAAACGTTCATTGAATCAAATCACTTATTGAATCTATTCATTGAATTGAATAGAAATAAACATTGAGTTGTCTCAAGTTGTGGTTAAAATTTTAGGTTCATTTGAATCGATTCAGTGAATCGATTCATAATCAAATGGAATCTTCTTAAGTTTTGGCAGAATTTTAGGTTTTACTGAATGAAACAAATCAATCATTGAATCTTTTATTTCAGTTAAAAACAGTTAAACAAATTGAATTCTCAAGCTTGCATTGAATTGTTTTGTTGAATTAAATTAGCGATTACATGAAGCTAGTAATTTCATGGTGAAAATACAAAGTCAGTTCTAAAGATATTATTTGTTGTATGCAAGTAATTCAGCCCTGCCATTACATCTTTTACTTATTGTTGTTAAAATGTCTTCAAGAGTGTTGTTATTGATTATCCATCAGCTTGTAATCGTTGATGATTTGTGTTTTGATGTCTAACAGGAGGATCTGTTTGGAGAGCAGGAGAGTGATGAATGCCGGAAAACGGGTACAACAGCCACCGTGATACGCTTATACACCAGTGACGTCAGGAAGAATGCTGTAGAAGCTCTCGGTAAGGTTCCTCGTGCCCTCCAGGTTGTGTTAATTCCCCACAGCTCCGTTCCACACGGCTCATTCTCATGGCAACGGCGAAATTGACATTTCAGTCAAAATTACAAATGCAATTTCATTTTTGTCAGGAGTCAAGACCTCATGTGACAGCTTATTCGGATGCTGATCAGAGGCTTCTCCCGATGTCGAAATTAACATCGACACCTAGTGTGAAGGAGAATAATTGCTGATTCGCAGCCGATTGAGGCAGCGTGGGTTCTTCACACGAATCACTGTACGCTGTTTGATGTGTATATCAGCGAGCCGTGAAGTCGGCACGCCGCACGAGCAGAAAAATGATTAAAAGCTTTTCTGTTTGTGCTGCTGCGGGTTTTTGACAAATTAAACTGCACATTTTATGACCTGTGATGTCACTCATCACCCCATGAACGTCCAAATCGGTCTAAACTAAGCCTGTAGCATCAAAATCAACATCTGTGCTGGTTTATTTCTCAGCTCATTATTAACTGATATAGATTTATGTGACTTCACGGCTTATTTGGATGCTAACAAACAGACTACAGGGATGTTGCTTATACAAATATTTATAAATGTATTTTTACTACTATGTATATTAAACATATTTCATATTTTTGTGGCTAAGAGAGAACATTATACGCAGATTGTGTGTATTTTATGTTTGAATAGAAGTTGATGTCCATTATTATGTGCAGGTGGTGTTTTTATGTATATCAGCACTTGTACAAACATCTTTTTTTTCCATATAAAAAAAATTGACTTGTCAAATTATGGAATGAATAAAAAAAATTCATACTAGTTTCTACAGTGTATAGTACTTCTAAAACAAAAACTACACCCTTGTATATTGAATCATTTCAATTTGTGGCAAAATTTGACCTTCCATTGAATTGATTCTTTGAATCAAATCAGTCAGTTAATGTTTACATGCACATCGAATCCTGTTTAAGGTCTGTATCCGAGTTGCAGCCGTATTCCGAATACGATGTTTATATGTGTACAGGAATCAGAATATTCCTGTATACGTGGTTGTTGTAAGAATGCCTGAGTTGCCATTCCTAAACACCTAGCCTACAGCTAAGCATCTGTTAGTACCCACAATTCCTTGTGGCCTGAGCACACGCATATATCTCCTCTCAGTGGATTTTCTGAATAAGGTGTTTACATGCAACAAATTTCCGATTAAAACAGGAATATTCCAGCGTGGGAATCGGAATTTGGGGAATCAGAATATAGTCTTAATCTGAATTGGGCAATCGGATTGCGGCGTTTACACGCATGACTCGATACTAATTAGAATATTGCCAAATTCCAATTAATATCAGAATATTGATGTGCATGTAAATGTAGACATTGAATCTATGAATTAAATCGAATTGTAATCAAATTGAATCATCTCAAGTCGTGGCATAATGAGCTCCCTTTCCCCCACTTCACATTTCAGTTCCAGCTTGAAAGACTGCAAAGTGTGGATAAGTTCAAGGGGGGTGAATACTTATGCAACAGGTATTATACCTGCAGTATTTCTATATTTCTCAGTTTATACAGGATCCAGAGATCTTAAAAAGACTGAGCAGTTGAACTGAGTGTCATTGTATAAACAGTGATGCACTGATGCTGTATTCATGTAACAGCAGTTAAAATAGGAGTTATGAAGTTATAAGAGATGATTATATCCAGGCTGAAAGCAGCCATATTGTACTCTCTCAGCGTTTCGCTGTGTTCGTCAGCATCGGCCCGTTTGATAGATGGTGCCACCTGCCTGCAGTGAGGCGGTGGGATTTACACACTCGCAGCGTAACACCCAGAGCATCTCCTCGGGATAAAATGAAATATTCATGGTTTCAAAGCAGATGTTTGCCTGACCTGAAGTAGACCACCGTGACTGTATTTTACCTCAGAACGCTCTGTGTGTGTGTGTGTGTGTGTGTTTGCTCACCGATGCGGTGTTGTGTGTATTCTGATTCCCACATGCTTTTGACTGGCAGATGCACAGCGGAGCCGAGTGAAGGAGGTGGAGAATCCTGCAGGAGAGGGACATGGACGTAACATCAGTACACAGGTAATGAAGTAAAAATGTTAAAATGTAATTGTGTGATTTATTCACATTATAAATTTAGTAGTCATATCTACTAGGGTTTCTGTGGAAATATAAAAACAATAAAATATTTTTTTAATTAAAAACATTTTAGGGCACATTTATGTAAGGAAACGTGTGTTCTGCTTAACTCTTATTAGAAGGGTCAGAGGCCACGCCTCCTTCACTGTAACTTTCGGGCACAGAGGCCACGCCTCCTTCACTGCAACTGACAGGCTCAGGGGTACAGAGGCCACGCCTCCTTTACTGTAACTTTCGGGCACAGAGGCCACGCCTCCTTCACTGCAGCTGACAGGCTCAGGGGTACAGAGGCCACGCCTCCTTCACTGTAACTTTCACGCCTCCTTCACTGTAACTTTCAGGCACAGAGGCCACGCCTCCTTCACATTGTTCTGAATCAGTGCCATCATCATAAATATCCAGCTTCATGAACAGATTTAATTGATCAGAAATCAATCAGAAATCCCAGGATTAGTTTTTTGTCTTTATAAACTCCAGAAATAAAACCAGATGAATTTTTTCTTTTTTTTGTTGTTTTAAACGCAGTATTTTTGTAGAAGCTCATCTCCTGCTGTAATGTCATTGTGTGGCATGTTTGCTCAGGAGAGTGTTTGCCATCCACACTCTGTTCCTCTCCTTTAGCCGTGTTGATATTCGGATTATGCTGAATAACTTGGCACTCGTCCACTCGGAGCCAATCATATGAAATTAGCTCGGTGTTTAGTTTGGGATTTAGCATATTGGCCTTTCGGTTCCTGAGCAGATGGCTGGAGACTGCAGATTACAGTGGGAATTAAACTCAGGTGAACGTGTGAGAAAAGGCATTTAACAAGTGCAGAACAATCGAGTGAAAGAAGCAGACAGGGGGGAAGGATGGAGAAACGCTGCATGATGGCAGAGATGAGTGTAATAACTCATTTTAGGAGTTGTGAGCTCATAAATTTAACGGCCTAATTTATCACCATCTTAGATATTGTAAATATTGTGTTCAATCTGTGTTCAGTCTCCTGTACAGGCTTTATTTATTTCCTGATGCTGATCATCAGCTCAGGTGTGTGAGATTATTTAATGGTGTGATTAAAAGAAAGGAGAAAAAGTGCAAACAAAAATTTGATTAACATTAATGTTAGAATTAGGTGAGGATTTTATATTATATTTTTCACATTTGGACGTATACATGACGGTATACACCTCTTTTAGGAAATTCACTCTCCCTGTATTTGTACCTTTTTAGGTATTTCTCAAGCTCAGGGTTTCTAATTTAATGCACTTTTAGGTGAATACGGTTTTACGAGTTTTGCTGATTTTATTTGTGTTCACGTGTGTATGCTGATAAATTCCAATCAGCTATAAATTACAAAGCGTGTTCATGGATTTACATTTAGCCACGCCCACAAAATTCCATAAAAGGTAAAGCTCAGAGCTAAAAACAACAAAATGATGACTAAACAGTGAAAGAGCGTCTTCTAAGTGTGATGTGTGCTAAATATTCACTTACAGTTTTTTTGAATGATTAAAAAATGACGCGTTATACATTTAATATTAGTTCCTGTTCTCACTTATGTTATAGCAGCTATAAACAGTCGTTCCCTCATGAGCCGCTCTTTTTTTCTCTCTTGAAGTTAATAAGATAAAAATTAAAAACACAACTTGTCATGTTACTGAAAAACCATGAAGCGTAAACTCCTCTGTCCTGGAGAACTCAAAACTTAGTCATAGCTTTACCTCTGACTGTTACAAAGCTCTGACACTGGAGACTCCTTCCATAAATGTTAAATAAATTTTTTTAATTAATTCATGTGGCGCGTCCACTGTACAAGTCCCTGTGAATGATCTGTTACTATAGAAACGATAACGTATTAGAACGAGTGCATTAATATAAACCTGTGATTTGCAGCTGCACTACTGTCAGAGCTGCTGTTATAGAAAATTAATCAACACCTTCTGACCAATCACAATCCAGAATTCAACAGTACTGTGGTATAAATCACAATATTCAGTATGCACAATCAGGATAAACTGTATAACTGATTATCAGCGCACAACCAAGCTCAAAAACCTCAAAGTGATCGTTTTTTAATGCTCGGGCATACAGAATGTAAAAAAAAATCAATCGGTTATGGCCTCTCTCTCTCTCTCTCTCTCTCTCTCTCTCTCTCTCTCTCTCTCTCTCTCTCTGATTTCATGGCTAATCTGTGATCACAACACTAATGCACACAGACAGGCAGGAAAGCAGAACTGACCCCCTTTCTATTACTGCTTGAGTCATCACATATATAGCTGCTGACTCTGTGTGTTAATATAAATAATATGATGTATTTATAAAGATGTAAGAGTTTGTGCTGATGGCAGATCACTCACACAGAGCTGTAGAGACGTATGGCTAATATTTTAGCGTGGTTTACAATATTATCACAGTAATACATTGCTTAAAAAAAATCAGTCAGAACGAGTGCTCTGTCTAACGTTTTTCAAGACTTCAGGAAAATATTTGCTGCATTGAAACGCTGAGATTTAAATCACCAGCATTTAATCACCTGACTTCTCCCCAAACGTATATACGGAAAATGAGGTTAATTTATATCAGATCTGTTCATTTGTGCTGCGTGAACTGATTTAGCGTCGATTTTCATTTGACCTTGAACCGTGATATGATATTAAGCCGTAAACCTCGAGTGGGTTGTGAGCACGTCCAGCAGAAGAGCCACGATGGTTTCTCAGACAGTTTACACTATTTCATGCTGTAAGTCTGACCTCGGTCTATAAACCTCTGGCTTTACCATGAATGAGGGTAGTGAAGTGCTGTGAATCTGAACATATTTATATTAAGCTGTAAAACTTGTATGCAGATTATTTCATATGTCCTTGTAATATTTAGTTTAACATTTCAGAAAGCACAAAGAGGAAAACATTTGGTGTGTGGAAATGCTGGTATTTATTTAGCTGTTTCCATATTCCAGAATCTAAACTTGTAAAAAAAAAAAAAATTCACAAAGGTTTTAAAAGCGATTCGCCCTGTGACCTTAAATTGTGGTGTTATTAAGCTGTGAAACTCGGACTGTTGGTGCGTCCAGCAGGCGAGTGCTGATGGTTTAACATGTCTGAGAGCAGGAGCGGAGACATATTTCATGCTGTAAATGTAATCCATGCCAGGGAAAAGTAGAAATGTTGATGTTTGCTGTGCCGGTGTCCACATTGGAGTTTTAAACCTGTGACTTGTCGTTACGCTAAACGCCTCCTGCCTGCAAACGCAGTACGCATAAGTGAATAAAGCTCATATCAAACAGTTCCAGTTGTGAAGCGAGGCCTATCAGTGTTTACAGACTTAGACACCATGTTTAGCCAGAACACTGGTGGTTAATAGCTGTAGAACACACACTCTGTCTCTTTCTCTCTCTCTCTCTCTCTCTCTCACACACACACACACACACACAGTGAGCAGCTGCTCCTTATGCGGAGACTCGAGGGATCCACAGCAGGACGAGAGATGCTTTGTAGAGACGTCAAGGGCGCTGCAAAAGGAGGATACAAGTCACGAACACTTCCTTTTACACGCACTTATACTCTTAAGGTCAAAACGTCCGAGTACATGACTGTTTTTATTACATCACTTATCTAAAATACAAAATGTTGCTTTGTTGATCATTTATTCAAATTTTGTTCTTTAAAAGCTGAAATCCACATTGTGAAAACCTGAACATTCCATTCACACGCTGTGTTTATCTCCTAAATGCTAACACCCCTCACTTGGTACACTTCTGCTTGTGCCATCTATTGCGTTACTTTAGATCTATTGTATTAATGAAGAATCTGAATCCAGATTCAGAAAATTAATTTGAGAGAATATATAATTTTCCGTTACTGCTTCTTAGTAAACTCATGTCTTTTAAACCGGATTGTCAGAGAATTTGACAGTTGAAGTGTATTGTGTATTAGCCGACAAATATATATATGAGATAAAATTATGAGATAAAATTGTTAGGGGTGTGTACCTCTGTGTCCTAGATGAATACACATCTCTATATGTGACTAATGATTCGGTGTAGGAAGGATGCACTTAAAGCAGCCTACAGTTCAGTACTGGTACTGCAGAAGCCATGCCCCTTAACTGACCACGCCTCTTTCATGGGCACTGACAAGCAAAGGCCACGCCTCTTTCACAGTCGCCACGCCCTCTTCACTGAGACTAACAGGAAGAGTTCTTGTGTCACATGTTCTTTAGTGGCACTTCACTGACGCAGAGGCCACGCCCCCTTCACTAAGACTAATTGGCACACAGAGGCCACGCCCCCTTCACTGAGACTAACTGGCACACAGGCCACACCTATGTGTAGACTAATTGGCACACAGGCCACACCTCCTTCACTGAGGATAATTGGCACACAGGCCACACCTCCTTCACTGAGGATAATTGGCACACAGGCCACACTTCCTTCACTGAGGCTAATTGGCACACAGGCCACACCTACACTGAGGATAATTGGCACACAGGCCACACCTACACTGAGACTAATTGGCACACAGGCCACACCTACACTGAGACTAATTGGCACACAGGCCACACCCCCTTCACTGAGACTAATTGGCACATAGGCCACACCTACACTGAGACTAATTGGCACACAGGCCACACCCCCTTCACTGAGACTAATTGGCCCACAGGCCACACCTATGTGTAGACTAATTGGCACACAGGCCACACCCCCTTCACTGAGACTAATTGGCACACAGGCCACACCTATGTGTAGACTAATTGGCACACAGGCCATGCCCCCTTCACTGAGACTAATTGGCACACAGGCCACACCTACACTGAAAATAATTGACTAATTGGCACATAGGCCACACCTCCTTCACTGAGACTAATTGGCGCACATGCCACGCCTCCTTCACTGAGACTAATTGGCGCACAGGCCACGCCTCCTTCACTGAGACTAATTGGCGCACAGGCCACGCCTCCTTCACTGAGACTAATTGGCGCACAGGCCACGCCTCCTTCACTGAGACTAATTGGCGCACATGCCACGCCTCCTTCACTGAGACTAATTGGTGCACATGCCACACCTCCTTCACTGAGACTAATTGGTGCACATGCCACGCCTCCTTCACTGAGACTAATTGGTGCACATGCCACGCCTCCTTCACTAAGACTAATTGGCGCACAGGCCACGCCTCCTTCACTGAGACTAATTGGTATACAGGCCACGCCTCCTTCTCTGAGACTAATTGGTGCAGAGGCCACACCTCTTTTGTGGTTCTCTGTGCCTGTCAGTCTCAGTGGGGGGAGAGAGAGAGAGAGAGAGAGAACCCCCTGCCCTGCAGTCTGCTCCTCGCTGGCCACCCTGTGGCATGATGGGTAATTTTCTCTGTTTAGCGCGAGTCTGCGTTTAGCATGCAGGTTACAAAACGCCCTCCGGAAACTTCCATCTGATTAATCACGATTATCATACCATTATCATGCAATCACACACTAATCGTACATGCAGGGTCCCATCTGCAGGGTGTAAGAGTGTGTGTGTGTGTGTGTGTGGGTGTGTGTGTGTGTGTGATATCTTCCATAAAGCAAGGTGTTTAAATATTAATCCTGCCCATCATTCTGAACTTCATTTTACAACTGCATCCAACATTTTGGCCCGATTGAAATGCGGAACAGTGAGAGATCTCATTAGCTTTGTTAATTGTGGTTCAAGCTGCTCTGTGTATACGTGCACACACGCGCACACACACACACACAGACACAGTGCTTTTTAATTCAGTGAAGCTGAGCTGATGCAGTCGTGTGCTCATAACTTTTCATTCCACAGTCACTGCATTGTGTATCTTACACGCTGAATATACAGTTCCAGAAATTTCAGAAATATTAGCACCTGTCAAGAGATTCAAAATGAGTGAATAATTTAAATAAATAAAAAAAAACATTCAGACATTTATTTTAAATATTATGTTTCTCTCTAATAATCTAGCAAAAAATTTTGGCTCCGCTGAAGAATATTTTAAATAAATCCATAAAAAATTTATATTTTTTAAATGAGGTGGTCCTGCTCAGTCCTCAGTCCTCAGTGTGTTTCTCTCCAAGCGAGACTGCACCACCTATTAACTCACTGGCATTCATCTTAAAACTAATGTTTTGAAGAAAAAAAATATTTATCACCAAAATTACATACGTTTTTACATATGATTACGGGTGCCAATAATTTTGGAGCTGACTATAAGCAGAATAAATGCACACACACACACACACAGACAGTACGTGCATATAACGGGGCCGTGTTATGGTGTTCTCTCTGTGGTGTGTGTGCGAACATTTGGAGCTTTTTGGCTTTGGCTCAGTCCTCACTCTCACTGTGTCTGTGTCACTGCGTGTGTGTGTGTGAGTGTGTGTGTGTGTGTGTGTGTGAGTGAGAGAGAGAGAGATGGCCCACTCTGTGTGTGTCTCCAGCTCCAAGAGCACGACGCCTTGACTCTAATGAAACATCCTCCTATTGTTCCTTTAATTGCCTTCCTTATTGAAATCGGCGCAATCCACACCTGGCCCCAGCCCCGGAGAGCCTCTCACACTCATCCCTCATTCTCTCTCGCTTTCTTTACCTCCCTCTTTTCTGCTACTGTCTTTTCTCCTCTCTCTCTCTCTCTCACACACACACACTCCTTTTCCCCTCCAAATGCAGGATTAGCCATTGAAGGGTCGTTCGTGCGGTTATCAAATTCAGACAAGCAGCCCCGGCCATTGTGCCGCTCTTTTAATTAAATCCTACCGGGTGGCTGGAAGTGACCTTTTCGAGTGGCGAACTGATTAAGCACACAATAACGCCGCCGTTTCTCCTCCACAGTCGGCGGCACAGAGCCGCCAATTGACTCTCCGACTCGGATCGAGCCTCATTCGCTCCGAAACCGAGGGAGGGGGAGAAATCAATTCCGCTCCAGAATGTAGATTAGGCCCGATAGCATCAGGGTAATTAACGGCAGGTAGGAAGCTGGACGTGGCCCAATTTGCGCGAGCGTGCGACGGTGAAAAAAGGTTAATTTGTTAACCGAGATGGATATTTAAGAGGATAAAGGTGAAATTAGAGAGGTTTCGTTTTCATTTGAAAGGATTAGGGGATTGTTATCATCACATTCTCAGTGTGAGGCTTGATGGAATTGCTTTGCTTTTCTCTCCTGCGTGCTGACGTCACGAGCGAAACGCGTTCAGGAGCTTAACATGCACAGAGGTTAAGCTCTCGAATCTGTCATAAGTAGCAGGATTCATAAGAGTACGCGACTAAGTAGGAGAATTAGGGATAATCATCATTCTTGTGCTTTTAGAGATCACAGCAGTGAAGATCACATTTTTTATGTCTATATGTTGATGAAAGGGTTTAACACAAGGTGCTTGAGTTGAGCTTTTTTAAAAACTAAATACTGGAAAACCTTTAATGGAAAATATTCCTTTTTGTTCTGAAGGGCTTACAGAGCATGATTTAAAGACAGTATCCATGTAACACACACACACACACACACACACACACACAGAGTTCAATGCAGTTAAACATCCTGCCCATCTGCTATATGTGTGTAAACTATGACCAGAATAATGATTTCTTGTGTGTGTGTGTGTGTGTGTGTGTGTGTGTGTGTGTGTGTGTGTGTGTGTGTGTGTGAGGGAGAGAGAGGGAGAGTGACAGGGTGGTGTGATGGAGTTATTATTACCACCCCAAAGTTGATTAATTTCCTATAACAGCACATCCCCAAGTTCCTCTTAAACCACAGCAATTTGACAACATTAACAATTTATTTACTAAAGAACAACACGCAGTACTTTTTGTCTGTTTATAGTTGCATTTAATGTTATGAAACATCTGTGAAACAGGTTAGTTCCTGTTCTCGCTTACGTTATAGCAGCTATAAACAGTCGTTCCCTCACCAGCCTCTCTTTTATTTCTCTCAAAAAAACGTAGCATATTTTACCGAGAAATCGCAAAGCGTAAACTCCATAAACTTTCTGTCCTGAAAACTTGCAGCTTTACCTCTGACTTACAAAGTGCTGACACTGGAGACTCCTTCCATAAATGTTAAATAAACATCTTTTTAAAGATTTTTTAATCTGTGTATGTAGAGTGTGTGATGTACACGTCCCTGTGAATGAACTGTTACTACAGACACGATAATGTATTAGAATGAGTGCATTAATATAAAAGCACTACTCTGTGAGCTGCTGTTACAGAAAATGAATCAACATTTTGATGTTTCTGACGAAACGAAAAGCTGTGTGTGCTGCAAACAGTTACAGTTTTTAAAAGTGTGTGTGTGTGTGTGTGTAGTCTTCTAGGCCTTTTCCTGTGCAGCCTGACTTGGGGAGAATCTCAACAGGTGAGATTAGAACAGGATAAGTGTGCACACTGTATGAGGGGGCGGGGCTACTGAACGGGCGGGGTTACACCTGCACAGAGTAGCTGAAGAAAATTTTAGCGTTTCACCTGACACTACTATTAACATCATAATAATAATACTATCCACCTTGAGTGATCAGTAAAGAACATGTTTAAAGATATCCAAACAATTTTTTCACACCTTTAAACAGATATAAATGCAACGACAAATACAAACCACAGGTTAAAAACTGAAAACACAAAGCATTAAGCGCTTTACTGGCAGTGTTTTCAATGTGTTGTCCTGTTAAATTTTCCAGTGGAACTGTTGTAGAAATTTGAACACACAAAGTGATGTAAAAATAAAAACATAAATAAAATAAATACATACATCTATTATAGTGTCTAATGGATATCTATTATTATTATTATGCCTTATATAGAATACATATATTATAATGTGTGTGTCTCTGTGTAAAAAAAACAGTAAGATAGTTAAAAAAAAAAACCTAAAATTAAAAAATTGAACAAGAACTGAATTAATTAATTAATAAGTGGAAAAAAAAGGTATTTAGTCTCCCTCTTAAATGCAGAGTTCATGAAAATCTCTCAGGTCAGTTTGCTCCTAAAGTGCTGCAAATGCTAACACACACACACACACCTACATTTTATACATATATATATATATATATATATATATATATATATATATATATATATATATATATATATATATATATATATATATATATATATATATATATATATATATATATAGGATCAGTGTTATTATTATTGTTGTTGTTGTTGTTATTACTTCTTTATTACTTCTTGTGTGTGTGTATATGTGTGTGTGTATATATATATATACATATATATACACTCACATCAACATATATATACACACACATACACACATCAACGAAAATTAAGAAGTGATAAAAACAATAATAATAATAACACTGATCCTGCTTACTGAAGTGATTATTAATTGTACTAGGCCTATGTAAGGCTACACACACACACACACACACACTCAGGTCTCTGCAGTGCTCGGACAGTCCAGGGGTGTGTTATGTTAGTCTAACACACACACGTGCACACGCTGCTCCGTTTCCTGTAAACGTCCTGACCATCTGCTGCCCAGCGTGCTCGTCCATCCGAGAGTTTGTCCTTTACGGACGCACGAGACACAGCTCGCTCACTAACGCTGATATTTATATAGGATGAGAGAAGACTGATGTATTTTAGGAGAAAATAAATTTATATCTATACTTTATGTATCAGTATATGTGACTGTATTAGACCATTAATAAAATAGAACATCAATATTTATCTATGTATATAATATTTACTGTAGATTAGAGCTGGGCGATGTGAAATATTGTGAGATATTGTGATATATTGTGATATATTGTGAGATCTTGACCTCATGATACACACTGTAAGTTTTGTTGAAGCTCTTTGTAAATGTTGTGTAAAAAGAAATGATCACTAGGACCTTAGTTGTAGTTTTTCACTGGTTTCTCCATTAGGTTTTAAAACTCCACTGTTTTGTTGGCAGATTGTTAGTAAAACTTCAGCAAGAAAGATTTAGAAGGAATTTAAAAAAATAGTTTAAATATTAACGTAAACCCGTTTTCTCTCCTTATCAACACTCCTTACCGGATCTATAGATGAGGCAATACTAATGCTGAGGTTTAACAGATTTAGAAGAAATTATATAGACAATAAATATTTTATCTTCATGTTTATATATGGAGAAAAGGCATTAGTAAAAAGATTCAAATGATAAATAACCTCATTATTAATTTCTATACTATTCTATTTATATTATATATCTGTTTGAAACATCAGGTCACTGATATATGAATATATTTATATTGGACAAATTACCAAAATATACTATATACTCAATAATAGCTAATACTAACACACGCATATATATATATATATATATATATATATATATATATATATATATATATATATATATATATATATATATATATATATGTGTGTGTGTGTGTGTGTGTGTGTGTATAATATAGTTAATGTCTATGCTGGATGATCTATAATGTAAATGGTAGTATAGATGAGCTCTTTCTCTCTTTTCGGAGATTTTTATCTTCATACTGAAACAGACAGGATGCTAATGTTAATGTTTATAAAATATTTTATTTTAAGAGAAAATAAAATAAGACATGATGCTATATCTGTAATAACTGTATTAAATGTGACATGTTTCATCTGTCTCTCTCCTTCTCTCTGTGTCTCTGCATGTCTCTCTCTCTCTCTCTCTCTCTCTCTCTCTCTCTCTCTCCCCTCCTGTCTCTCTCTCGACCCTTTGCCCCGAGCTCCTGTGGAATACACCACGGCTCCTGAGGTGCTAACAGAAGTAGAGATGTCACATTAGATCAGCGGAAACGCAGCAATATGTCTTGCACTCTTTCACTTCCTCTCTTTTTTTTCCTCTCCTCCTCTCTAAAGTGCCAGCTTTCCCAGGACAGCATATGTTTGTTCAGCAGCAGGCCGGCTCCGATTCTGCAGGGGTCAGCGAGCTTCCACAGTGCCCCCTGGACCTGCGAGAGACACGCCCAAAACGAGCTGCGCTCCATCCAGTGTCCATCTCCACAGCTCAGAATGTACTCTACACACAGGTAACGTGTGTGTGTGTATACGTGTGTGTGTGTGTGTGTGTGTGTGTTAGGCTAACGTCTTCCTCTCCTTAATTTTACACATTAAACAAATCCTATGCTGCAAGTCACAGGTTCACAGGTTTATATTAATGCACTCGTTCTAATACGTTATCGTTTCTATAGTAACGGCTCATTCACAGGGACGTATACAGCGAACACTTCACTAATTATAAACAGGTTAAAAAATCTTTGATACGGTGAAGATTTCTTTAAGGAACACTTCCATTTATTTAACATTTATGGAAGGAGTCTCCAGTGTCAGCGCTTTGTAACAGTCAGAAGTAAAACTGTAACTTTACGTTTTCCGACATCTTCAGGACAGAGGAGTTTACGCCTCTTTGCGGTTTCTCAGTAACATGACAAGCTGCGCTTTTTTTTTTGAGAGAGAGAATAAAGAGAGGCTGGTGAGGGAACAACTGTTTATAGCTGCTATAACGTAAGTGAGAACAGGAACTAACTCTTTTCACAGACGTTCCACAACATTAGATGGTAATTGTTGGTCAGTTGCTGTGGTATAAGAGGAATAAAACACATGGGGACGTGCTGTTATAGGAAAATAATCAGCACTGGGGTGGTAACAGTAACTCCGCTTCATCACACCACCCTGTCACTTTGTGTGTGTGTGTGTGTGTGTGTGTGTGTGTGTGTAGTGATTTCTGATTGGGGATTCATGAGCTAGTGGACTACACTGTAGACTACACCGCCCTCTAGTGGTTAGATCAGTTCTGCTCGCTCAGGAGTGATAGCTGGAGACAAATAATGTTTATAATAATTATACTGAATTTCACTTCTTTAATCTGATATTAATATTCATTTAAATTCTATTTTTATTTCTATTTTGTTTTGTAGAATGTTAATACAGCTTATAAATTTTCTGTGTCCATACGAGGAAGCCCTATGTATGTATGTATAGATATTTTTTTTTCTTTTTACCTGCCTTTATTTGCATCATGTCCTTATAAACATGTGTGTGTGTGTGTTTTCCTCTAAAGCCTCAGATGTGTGTATATGAGCCCCTCAGTACAGACCAAAGTGCACCGCCACCTCAACCTAAAGCCCCAACTCTCATCCACCCTCAACCACGCAATATCCACCAATCACCTGTTGGCTCCTGTGAGGTCCCTTCTCTTCCTCGCTACCCAACCTCTCCGAGCGTCCAATCACAGAGAGGCATTCGGGATCGCCCCGCCCCTTTGTGCACGGCGGTCGTCAGGCCCAGGATGGTCTGGCATTTTCATCTGATTACAAATACGCTGACATACAAGTCTGAGAATTTACGGATTAAACCTGTGTTTTATATTTTAGATTGAATCATTTTGTTATTTTTGGATTGTAGAAACTCTCTACCAAAAACTATAAAAAAGAAATAAAATGTAAATGTAATGTCTCTTTTTTTCTCCCCATCATCTGTCCATCAGATTTCTCCTGTCTGTCCTCGTGATGTGAGTGACGCCCCCGTCCTGGCCCGTAACACTCCATTCATTAGCACCACGCGGCTCCGGCCGGTTGCCATGGGGATGCCCGGCGCCGCTAGCCATCGGGTCAGCGCCAGGGCCGGGTGGTGTGCCAGAGCCGCGCCAGAGCCAACACCGACTGACAAAAAGCAGGGTCAGGAGGTCAAGAAGGATTTCCCGTCTCTTCTCACTCCTCATCTCCTCAGCCGGCCAGAGAGAGACAGACGGAGACAGGTGGGAGAGAGAGAGAGAGA
>CM040474.1:900394-913625 GCA_022758105.1 Pangasianodon gigas | reverse complement strand
AGGTGGGAGAGAGAGAGAGAGAGAGAGAGCGAGAGAGACAGGTGGGAGAGAGAGAGCGAGAGCGAGAGAGACAGGTGGGAGAGAGAGAGAGCGAGAGAGACAGGTGGGAGAGAGAGAGAGAGAGAGAGAGCGAGAGAGACAGGTGGGAGAGAGAGGGAGTGAGTGAGAGAGACAGGTGGGAGAGAGAGGAAGTGAGTGAGAGACAGACAGATGGCTGATTTTGAATCGCTCATCTGTTTTTCTCTTCATATTGTATATATATCTCAGTTCCTCTCCTTCTCTCCTCGTACGATTCTCTTTTCTCTTTCTCTCTACCATCTCTTCTCTTTTTTTCTTGTCATTCCTGAATCTTGCTTTCTCTTTCTCTCTCTGTCTGTCTGTCTGTCTCTCTCAATACCCTTCTTTCCCTTTCTTTTCTTTCCAAGTCTCTCTTCCTCTCTGTTTCTCTCTGTTTTTCAGTCTGTATCTCTGTCTGTCTCTCTCTTTATCTTTCTCTCTTTCCTTTCACTCTAAGTCTATCTGTGTCTCTGTTTCTACTGTTTTTTCCTCTCTTCTTTCGCTCTAATTGTCTTTCTCTGTTTCTCGTTGTCTCTGTTTTCTCTCTGCCTCTGTTTTTTCCTTTCTCTCTCTCTATCTTCTCCCACTCCTCCTTCCTTTCTCCACACTGCTGTCCTTTTCTCTTTATTTTTCTATCCCTCTCTCTTTCACTGTTTAATCAGTGTAATTATTTGTCAGTGTGACTGGGCTTTGAAAAGTGAGAACTCAGCACTTGGCTGATAAGCTGAACAACATCTCTCTTTCACCCTACTCTTTCTCTTTTGATTGCTCTTTTTAGCTGCTGGTCTCTCTCTCTCTCTCTCTCTCTCTCGGATCTCAAGGTCGAGGCGCCTCTCAGAAAGCTGTTCATTAGGTTTGATGATTAGCTCAGACAAAGCAGCGTGGTTCGGATCAATAACCGCTGTCAGAGCTCTTTCAGAGATTCACACCTCAATCAATCAATCACTCAATCAATCACTTAATCAGTCCATCAATCGCTGAGCTATCAGACCTGGCCTTTCTCTACACCTCAACCAGAAGCGTCTCATCTAATGAAGATTCAGGGATTTATCTTTTACTCCTCAGGGTCATCCTCTCTCTAGTGTAAATAACTCTTCTCATCTCGGTGCATATCCTGAACCATAACACATTAAACACTAGTTTTATGCCTTTTCACTGCTATTAATCACAGCTACCATGGGAACGTATGGAGTGTTTCTTTCCTGATGATGATGAAGATGAGAAGGATGAAGGTGTACCTGAGTGGTACTGGCTGTGTTTGGAGGAACAGAAGCATCTGAGAGAGCAGATCATTAAACAGAAGGAACACAGGAGACTCTTACAGGCCAGGAAGAGGAAGCATGAATTTCCTCCTGACCCTCATCAACAGGTTCGGTTCTGCTCCCAGAAACCCCTGCTTCCTCAGTTCTCCTCACAGCTCCTCGAATATCCCGAGCCTGAGATTCACACCTCCACGTCACGCTTTCATTCCCACTCGCAGAATCGGATCGTGCTGCCTGCGTCTGAATCCGAGCATCAGTTAAAGGTGCGAGTGAACTTTCTAACGCACACCGAAGACGCCGTTCAGAGACATTCAGATACGAAGCATCACGGCACGACATGGACTGGAGAGGTTTCAGGACACGTGGGGATAAACCGTGGGAAGAGGAAGAGGACGATGATGAAGGAGGTAATCATACGTGTGCTCCTCATGTCCCACTCTCTAATTAAACGAATAAAAAAACAGGGGCTTATAGGAAGGGGCGGGGCTAAAACATACTCCACAGTATGGTAACCAAACCTTTAACAAGTGCACCAAAAAAAATCACAGAAATCACCCAACCTTGGTGAACAGTAAGCTGGCGCTGAATCAACAATTAAATAATAATTCTGGATTGTGATTGGTCAGAAGGTGTTGATTAATTTTCTAGAACAGCAGCTCTGACAGTAGTGCAGCTGCCAATCACAGGTTTATATTAATGCACTCGTTCTAATGCGTTATCGTTTCTATAGTAACAGCTCAAAGGATCATTTATATGGTGATGATTTAAAAAAAATCATGATATGGTTGATATGGTGATGTTTTCTCGAAGCAACATTTATGGAAGGAGTCTCCAGTGTCAGAGGTAAAGCTGTAACTTTAACTTTTCCGACATCTTCAGGAGCATGGAGTTTACGCTTTTTGCAGTTTTTCCGTAACAAAAATGACAAACTGTGTGACGAGAAGAAAGAGAGCTTGGTTTGGAGTGACTGTTTATAGCTGATGATTTGATCATTGAGAACAGAACTAACTTGTAACTAACGTGTCGTTCTTTAATAAATAAAAAACATGTAATTGTTGGTGAAATTTTGTGGAATAAGAGGAATAAAACCCTTCAGGAATGAAACGTTAACTCTGCTTCATCGCACCGCTGCATCACTGATTATTTTACTATAACAGCACCACACGCAGTGGTTTATTCGTTACTTTTGCGGTTTTGTAGCTGAAAGGACAGAGTGACCCCTACAGTCCTGTGTGTCTTCATCCCTTCTTCTGCCTTACACAAACACTCCTGTCGCTGAAGCTGCTCAGCTTTTGTTGTGTAGCTGTATTGTTTTTCTGTGAGGTTGTTCCTCCTTCTCTTCCTCTCTTCCTCTCTTCCTCCTCCTCCTCCTCGTCTCTTTTGGGAGCTGAGGCAGAGCTCGGGCGCTCGGCGATGAAGATAACATGGTGTCAGTCTTAATAGAGGAAAAAGAGAAAGCAGCGGAGACAGCAGGATCAATGGCGAATGCCCTCTGCAGGCGCGATCGCGGAGCTGCTGTGTTCTCTCTGACAATGTTATCTCTCTCGCTCTCTCCTCCGTCAGAGATCTTTCAGGTGTTCTCCAATAGCAGTCATCCCCTTAAGACATGCAATTAATCTTTTCTCTGTGTGTGTGTGTGTGTGTGTGTGTGTGTGTGTGTGTGTCAGTTCCACCTGCGAATAAAGAGTTGCCAGTTAGGCGGATTGGGCTTGAAGAGCTCCTCTCCAGATAAGGAGGAATTAATTATTTTTGCGTCAGGAATGATAGCGTTTTCGCTAGCGCGGGACACAAAGCAGGAGTGACGGCAGACGGGGAATTAGAGGAGCCATGTCACTCCATTTAAAGCTTCGCAACCTGAAACCGGTGTAATAGAGAGCAGTGTGTGGGGGATTGATCCATTTATCGTGCACCATTTACTGATTCACCTTCTGTTATCCTACACGTCCTTGAGAATTTTCAGCTTAAAGGGACGATTCAGAAAAAAATAAGCAATAAGACGTGTCTAAGTTGTCACACAGTCGTCTCAAAAGATGAGCAAAATAAATCTGTGATTAAAAAAATAAATAAATTTATGAAACTAACGTGAAAATCTTCTAACGTACAACTCTGCCTTCAAACACTACACGCTGAGGAAGAAAGAGAGCTGCGACTGTTTTGTCATTTTGTCCATGTTTATAGATAAAAGATTGAGAATGCGGCTGTGTGATGTAGCGTGTAGCGTACATGCTAAACTGGTGGCTATATGCTTCTGTTACTTGTTAGTCACTTTAGCATCTAGTGAAGAACTGAAGCAGCTAACACGTCTCGACTGATGATGACGTGTAAAAATCCTGTTTTGCTTCAGATACTGGAGTCGAACCTCAGGGCTCTGTCCTGGGACCGCTTCACTTTACAGCCTACCTGCTGATCTTCTGTAATTTTATCCGACATCACGCTACAGATGAATTTTAACGTTTGGGACATGTGATCTTTAAGGACACTTTTACAACTAGTAGTACATTTTTTCTCGAGTCAGAATCGGGGCGTGAGAATCGGAGAGTCAGAGTGAAATTGATTCCCTTTGGTTTGCTTGCTGTTTTTTTTTCACACTGTACATAATTAAACAAAAAACAAAACAAAACAAAAAAACATTGCCTGAGCATCATGTAGGGCTGAAAACATCCTCATAAAACTCATTCGTTGGTCAGAAACACGGCAATGTAAAAATAGTAAACAAACCGTTACCGAGTGTCGATCACAAAAATTACCGGAGCACAGAGAACATAATATATAAATAATATAAATAACTAGATGATTATTTTCTCTTTTCTCCAGAACACTTGGTATTTCCGAAGCTCTGTCTTTTAGCTCAGTTTAATAGCTTGCATCTACTGTACCAAAAAAAAAAAAAAAAAAAAACCCTGAACACAAAAAAAGTTCAAACACACTTCACACTAAAAATGAGGAGTCTTTTAAATTTCAAGTGTGTTTGAGAATCGAGACACGGCTGTGGGATGCACGTGTAGTTAGCGCACCATGCTAACTGGAGGTTATAAACTTTCCTCGATTGTTAGTGACATTAGCCTCATTTCTTTTAACAGGTAAACGAACGCTGTGTAATTTTCTGCTCGTCAGGATGAAGACGTGGCCGTGAGTTGGACGTGCCCGGCTCAGCTGAGCGAGAACTCCAGAGTCGTGACCTTCACTGGGCCCTGGACGCCTCACACACTCGGGGAGCTCCGCCGCAGCCTGAGGAGACGAGGCGCATCTGTGTGAGTGTGTGTATGCGCTTGTCTTTCGCCGTGTGCCTCTTAGCCGCGTGTGTCTTTTGTGTGTTTATTTTGATCCGAACCCTGTTGTGACGGTGAAGAGGCAGCGTGTTTATTGCTTGTCGTCTTTCTCGCCGTCTCCCGCTGGTGTGTCAGAGCCGAGCCGCTAGACCATCACGCTTAGTAAACAAAGAGACGTGCTGATAAAGAGGCGCTGACTGTTTACTGAGGAACGGGGAGCGGGAGAGCTACATTTTACTTTTAAAAATTGAGATAATTCCCTAAACATTTATCCTAAATTACTCAATTTGAGTGCTGCTGAATTCAGGATTGTGATTGGTCAGAAGGTGTTGATTAGTTTTCTATAACAGCAGCTCTGACAGTAGCGCAGGTTTATATTAATGCTCTAGTTCTGATATGTTATCGTTTCTACGGTAACAGCTCATTCAGCAGATGCTCCACATAAATGGATTAAAAAATCGTTGATGGTTTGAAGTTTTCTGTAAAGAGACGTTTATTGAACATTTATGGAAGGAGTCTCCAGTGTTTAAGTTTTCTGACGTCTTCAGGACAGAGAAGTTTACGCTTTATGGTTTCTCAGTAACATGACAAGCTGCGTTTTTTTTTTGTGTGTGTGTGTGTGTGTGTGTGTTCTTAGAAAAAAAAAGAACATTTATAGCTGCTATAACGTACGTGAAAACAGGAAGAAACATTAAGTGTAACTATAAATGGATTAAAAAGCATAACATCCATTAAAATAAAAATTGTAATTATAATTTGTAATTGTTGGTGAATTGCTGAAACACTTGGGGATGTGCAGTTACAGGAAAATAATCAACAGTAACTCATCACACCACACCGTCACTGATTATTCTACTATAACGACACCACACACACACACACACGGTGTGTTTTTTTGTAGTTCTCAAGTCAAACATTTTGTGCTAAATGGAAATTAACACACCAGATGTCAGATTATTAAACTGCGCCAGAACAAAATTAGCTAAATGTAAGCCACAGCGCCATCTAGTGGCTCCGCCCCTTCAGTTACGCAGCTCAGGCCGCAGAAAAGCGTCCAGTGTTCACAGTTTAATTTTTGGCGGTTCTAGTGTTCATCATCCAGGACTTAACAGTGAATATTTTGTTATTTATGGCGTAACTGAGTGTTACTGCGGTAACAAATACATGAGCCAATCATGTTGCAGTATGCAAATCCAGAACATGCAACACTGATTTACCAAAGGAAGGGGTGGGGCATGTAGAGTAGGGAGTGTTTCTAATTTGCGTATTCATGGTTTTTAGTTTCTTGATGTGGCTAAAAGTATTGGCACCTTTTTCTGTGTCTCTCTGTGTATAACTTTTTATTTGTGGAATCACCACGTTCCAAAAATATTATTTTGTTGTACACACACACACACACACACACACACACACTCATCCCGTCTGTATTAAAACATCACCAGACGGCAGAAGGGCAAACTAAATCGGTCACGTCTGCGTGAGCTCGCTGGACCAGGCCAGATGGACAGTGCCCGCTTCGTGCCAGCATGGACAGACGAGCACTCGAGCGGGTGGTCAGAGAGAGAGTGTGTGTGTGTGTGTGTGTGTGTGTGTGTGTCTGTCTCTCGGTCAGGCTGTTGTCCCCGTGTCAGTTGAAGGGCTTTCTTTTCTGAGCTGCTGGAGTCTGTCTGAAGGTTTCTCGGTCCTCTAGGTCATCCTGAAACCTCGAGCTGTAGTAAATTAAGACGACTAGTTGAGAGATGCGTTATAAAATGTTAAGCCGTTACCGTGGCAACACAAGACAAATGTAATACCGGATGCGAAAGAAACTTGTGGTAAAGATTTAAATAGAGAGGAAAAACTGTGGCAGGTGAAACACAAAACGATATCTACCTGCCCGTGTGCTGAATTATTTCTCTCTCTCACACACACACACACACACACACACACACACACACACACACACCTGGTTAGATCTCTCTTCGCTTGGGCTCTTTGCTCGGGTGTGTTTCTGTCACAGTCGAGCTGTCAAGAGACTTCATATCAAACTGTAGTGCCGCGATTCCTCCGTGCTAACACCTCCCCACACACACACACACACACACACACACACACACACGTCACCGCATGCCCTCGAGCAGTGACAGTCTGAGTTACAGCCTTCTCATGTCAACACCATGTCTTGTTTTATTGTTTTTTTCCCCTCCACTGCTCCTGTAGTGGCTCCTAAATGGCTTTTAAAAACAAACTTGAGCAGCTTTTCATTTATTTTTATTTCCAAAATAATTTTAAATAGCTTTATGTAAAAGAACAAACTCTAAGAATTGAGCAAAATGAATAAAAATGATGCATTTGTTGTGAAATCCCGCACAGTGGGGGTGTGTTCAGGGCTCTGTAACTGATGAGCTGTCCACTAGAGGGCAGTGTCCGGAGTCTTATTGATCAGAGCTCATTAGAAAAAACTCCTCAGCATGTTCTTTTAAATCATTACAATACTTTCTGTAGGTTAATAAAATAATGTGCAGCTAAAAAATGAGTAAAAATGGACAAGGAATATTTCTACACCTCTATCCTAATTAAAAATGTGAGGATTTATGAATATGCATGAATATGGAATTTGTAAACGCCCTCATTTTCTCTAACATTAGCTAAATGATAGCTAGCTAGCTAACCTGTTTATTAAGAATGATACAGCTAAGTTTGTTAATTAATAATAATAATAATAATAATAATAATAATAGTTAATGATGCTTATTATTATTCATTTACTATTTTACTGTTTATTCATTTTAAGTGTTTTTTATTTAAGTTTTTTATTTAGTATTAAGTTATTTATATATGATCTATTTTTATGTATTAAATTGCACTTATTTTAATAATTTTAATAAATAAATATTTTATTTATGTAGTTACAAATATATTAAACAGAAATAAAGAGAAATAAGTTTAACTATTAAATATTAATATTAAGTAATAAATATAATATTTTGTAGTAAATTAAATATATTAAAAGGAACCAAAATAACAGTAAAATGATACTATTAACTAATTATATATTCAGTATGACTAATTTTAATATTTAATATAAAATAAAATTTATTAAAACTTGTTTAATATTATATAACAGAATAATACAATATTATTTTAAAATTTATTTTAATTTGTATACATTTTAATTTGTTGAATATTACCACATTTTATATTTATTATGTATTATTTTTAATAGTATTAATAATAAAACATTATTTGATAAAAGTTGTTAATTAAAAAGAAAATTGGAAAATAAGCTGCAGTAAAAGAAAGTTTTTTTTGTAGTCAGTCATAGCTCTAACAACAGGACACACACACACACACACACACACACTTAATGTTTTAATATAATAGTTAATTAGAGTTGACATGATGTTGTATTAATGCTGCCCCCTCTGTGTGTGTGTGTGTGTGTGTGTGTGTGTGTGTGTATGCTGTGCAGTGAGTCACATGACCGTGTTTATCAGAGCATATGGTTACAGCGTCTCTGCAGCGCTCGGTTTATCAGAGAGCCGGTACAGTACAGGAAGTGAACAGCTTCACAGCCAGATTGTTAAAGCGATGGTCCATTACACGCTACACTGCGTCTCAGCGGTGTCTAATGAGTGCACACACACACACACACACACACACACACACACGCACTACACCACACCACACCACTGACACTTCCACTAACGCTAATGACACTGACTAAGTGCGCACACACACACACACACACACATAGAGATACATATATACAGTTAAACATACACACACACACAAACATACACACACACACACAAGCACACAGATTCATACATACATACACACACACGCACGCACGCACACACAGAGATACCTATGCACAGATAAACACACACACACAGACGTGTGTGTGGTGTGTGTGTGATATTTAAAATGTAAATATGGACTTACACAGATAACTTACATCATTAATTATTTAAAAATACACTTATATACAGATCCAGGAATGTATTACAGTTCCAGTTTGAGCTTAACATTTATTTATTTATTCATTCATTCATTCATTCGTTTATTTATTTATTTATTTATTTAATTTTTAAATGTATTTTAAGTTTTTTCCCCCTGTGGAACAGTGCCCTGCTTTACCCAATTTATTACTGTTTAATCTTAATCACTCATTTATTTATATTTTACATTTACTTTATATTTCTTTTCTTTTTTTTAAAATTCTTTCTTTATTTTCTGCTTCTCCCCTTCTGCTGTTTTCCCCCTTTTTTCAAGAGTTTAAGCAGTTTGTTTTTAATGTATGAAAAGTCCAGTATAAATAAAGTTTATTATTATTATTATTATTGCATTAAATAGCAATAAAAAATTAAAAACAAACTTCATTTCTGGCTAATAAGCTCCATTTGGGTTAAAATGAAAATTTTCCTTGTTTATTGAGCTTCTGTGTTTCCGTACAGGATCTCTGCTTCATGATGAGTGTAGAACCAGAGCTTGTGGACCAGAACCAACAGAACCATCTAAATAATGACATTTCACCAATAAACACCGTCAGAGAAGAACAGAACAACTTTCAGAAAAAAAAGGTATCTACAGCACTGAAGCATTCTGGGATACGATGAACCTTCTGCTACTCGTCCAGCGTTGCCTTTCTACACAATTATACAGTTTATAGATGAATGCTAGAATTCCCTTCTGTCAGAACAATGCAGTCACAGCTGTGTTGTGTAAAGCAGCCATTTTGTGTGTTTAGAATAAAGTATAATGTGTGTAAGTGTTTAAAATAAACCAGAAGAGGTTTAATTAGTTGTTAAGGGTGTTGGTTGCAGTGGTCACTTTAAGAATTTGACAAGAAACAGCTCAAATTTCATGTTCTAAACACTTTTTTTTTTTGTTTAAATTATAAGTGCTTATTCATTGGAGTTACTTCAGAAAATGACCTTTGACTCCTGTGAGTTACATTCAGTCGCCATTTTGCAGAAAATGTAATTTCCTGTCGCCTCCTAGTGGCTGATCTCTGAACAGACCTCAGTACAAATCAGCAGCTGTGCATTAAATAATGTGAGCTTTATTTCTGATCAGTGTTGAAATCATTTTAATGAATTATATAAGTTATGTGTATAAATCGGGTGGATTCAGAAATACTATAAATATGCTAATTACATTTCATTCCTTTAGTAGAAAATCAACAAAAAGTATAGATCGATATGATGCATGTTTCATAATACCTGGATATCAGTAGATCAGATCTGTCTGATCTTCTCCATATGTTGTTGCTATATTAATAACTCCCAGAGGTCTATTTGTGGACATGTGTAATGTTTTAGAAAATGTGCATAATAAAGACATAAGCATCACAGACTGATGCCTCAAGAGCTTTAAAAAACTAACTGACAATTATTTATACTTCTGTGATGATGATATCTGCTTAGCCACGATCAGGAAAGTTTTTTTTTAATTGAACAGATGAATCGCTGTTGGCTGTTTGAATTTTTTTTTATATCCCTGAGGCTTATTGTCGATACTAATCCCGGGCCATTGATTGAGACACAATCGCACAAATAAATGAGTTGAGACATGAACTCAAGGTCATGCTGATTCACAGAGATGTTTAGCTGGAATTAAGGCTGTGATGATGAGCTGTGATGATTTATCAGTATGATGACGTACAGTGATGAGCGAATCTCACAGTTTGCGGTTTAGAGTTTACGTTTTTGTTCTTTAGAATTGAGGGAAATTAGTGGAACTGAGCACCAGAAGCTCTCAAATGACTAAAAAGCTCACACACAACCAAAGAAGCCTTAGCACAGGGACTGGAGATTTGTGTCGTGTTAACCGGAGTGAAATTCATCTAACACATAAAGCGATGTTTCTCTTGACTATTTGTTTTAAATCACATTTTTCTCTGTATTCTGCATAAAAGGTCAAATTCTCGGTTCCACCACTTTCCTCGTGTCACAGCTGTGATGTTTATATGGACTTATTTCCTGATTTATTTGTGTAGACGTCTTTATTGAGGACTTATGGTGAGTTGTAAGCTGTAATCATTTAAAAACCCATGAATTATACCAGGAATTTACACCAGCTCACAGGTTTATATTAATGTGCTCTTTCTAATACGTTATAGTTTCTATAGTAACAGCTCATTCAAGAGGCGGACTTCTTTAAGGAGATGTTTATGTAACATTTATGGAAGGAGTCTCCAGTGTCCGTGCTTTTTGTATTTTGAGAGAGTAAAGAGAGGCTGGTGAGGGAACAACTGCTTATAGCTGCTATAACGTAAGCGAGAACAGGAACTAACTTGTTTCAAAACATTTAAATGTAACTAATGTAAAAAAATTGTAATTATTACTGTGGTGTAACTGGAATAAAACACATGAGGAAAAATAATCAACTCTGCTTCATCGCACCACGTCACTGATTGTTTCACTATAACAGCATGACACACGCAGTGTTTATCGGTTATTTATCACACTGATTTCGGGTTATATAAGAAAAAAAAACCTGCAGGTTCACTTCGTCTTAAATCCAACACACCTGATTCATCTCTTGTGCTCTGGCTCTTTTGTTTACTCACCAGACGTTTCTTTTTGAAATATTTTCCGAGACCCCGATGCCTCACCCTGCGGAATGTCAACATTTACCCAGAGTGGTGCTATTCTAATCCGGCCGAGTGTGGACCGGTGAAGGGATTAGGGCCCAGTTTGTTTTCCTGCAGCCTTGGAATGTTTCCTCAGCAGGGTTTTTTGTGCTGCAGGTCGTCCCTCCGTCTTCTCTCTCCTGCTTTTGTGTCCTCCAGCATGTCTGAACCGCACAGAGTCAACAGCGCGGCTCGGCTCTAAAGCGCAGCGCCGCTGGAATGTCGAGCCGTGTTGCAACAGTGTTTAAAGCTCTGTTACTTACGCTGCTCATTAAGCAATTTGAGTTTCACCCTGCGAGCATGAGGTCGTGTGTGTGTGTGTGTGTGGGTGTGTGTGTGAGGAAAGCTCAGCCCTGTTTACTCCTGCATGTCTGCATCACTCAGCGATGGCTTTGTGTTGAAGAGCCCCAACTACTTCACACACACAGACACACACACTCTCCTCTGATAGCTGTGTGTGGGTGAGTAATAGCCAGGTATAAGACAAGACTTACTAATACAGATTTTAAACATCTTCTGAGAGAAGTTAAGAACCTTTACTTGTCCATTTGAGTCTTTAAAGAACGCTTGAACTGTCTTGGTACTTGGTACGAGGTTCTTGGAGGTTTCTTTAAGGGTTCATTGGATATTTAAACCATTCTAAGACTCCTAAAGGGGTTCTGCTTGGAACCCTGTCTGATAAGTGAACACACTGTTGATGGCTTCTACAAAGAGGCTCCAGAAGAACAACCAAAGAACCGTTTATTATCCAACCACTCCTTAAATAACCCTTGTACCACCTTTGAAATGTTCTGGTACACTAATAGAAAAAATTGTTTATTAAGGGTTCTTCTCCTAAATGGGTTCTACTTGGAACCTTTTTTAAGTAACCCTTGATTATCCAATGAACACTTAAAGAACCCTTGAGGAACTTTTTTTTCCGAAGAGGTAAGTGTGTGGTACAAATGTTGAATTATTTCTGATTATTTTCTGCCTAATATCTAGAACCTGTCACTCTTATTAGGCTCTTATTGGTTTTTTAAGGATTCATTAGATAATTAAGGGTTCTTGGCTTCCCAAAAGGTTCTACTTGGAACCCTTTCTGACAGGGAAACTCTGCTTTAGGGTTCTACATAGAATCTTTCATTATTCCTTCAGAGGGACAACTGAAGAACACTTAAGGGTTAAGAGAGTAGCTAATGCACGTGACAGTAGGAGTGAGCAGCAGCTCAGATTCACGGTGGGATCAGATCTCTTTCTGTGCCATTTAGGTTACTGTTTTGGGGATTTGAACTCACAACCATCCGACCTTCATCTCTGCAGTGAAGCCCAATTCCATCCCCTGTACACCTGTACATGACTCAGGCAGTGTGTAGCTTAGAGTTTAAGAACTTTAACCTTTAACCCTCAGCTATAGAGGTCACATCTAAAAGCCAGTTGGAATCGCTCACATTTAGCACATCACTGTTCCTCTCTGAAATTATTTTTATTCTGTTAGAATTGAAGGTATTGAAGGTCTTAGAAATTATTTGTGGGTTGTTCCCCTGTGAGCAAAAATTCACAGATTAAATATAAACACATCATGGTTTTGTACACACACACACACACACACACACACAGTGCTGTGTAAGAGTCTTAGGCACATGTAAAGAAATGCTGTAGAGCAAAGACGCCTTCAAAAATAATTAAATTAAATGTTTCTACATTTTTAAAAAATATTATAAAGAGCAGTAAACAGTAATAAACGAAACAAAGTCAGTATTTGGTGTGATGATCCTTCGCTTTAAAGGAAAATAAAACAGTATCTCAGGTGTAGTGTGTGCAGTTTTATAAGGAAATGAGCTGGAAGTGTTACTGAGCATCTTGCAGAAGCAGCCACAGTTCTTCTGGAGACTTTGACTGTCGACTCGCTTCTTATTTCTGCAGCGAAACCCAGCAGCCTTCATTATGTTTTTATCTGAAAAGTATCTCTTATGGAATCTGCTGCTTTCTTTACTGACATACAAACATTTTTCTGTAACATTTCATTTTGTGCTGGAAAACTA
>CM040474.1:867006-884672 GCA_022758105.1 Pangasianodon gigas | reverse complement strand
GTGCAGTGTGCAGTGATGTCATAAGACAGCATACAGTGTGCAGTGATGTCATAAGACAGCATGCAGTGTGCAGTGATGTCATAAGACAGTGTGCAGTGATGTCATAAGACAGTGTGCAGTGTGCAGTGATGTCATAAGACAGTGTGCAGTGTGCAGTAATGTCATAAGACAGTGTGCAGTGATGTCATAAGACAGTGTGCAGTGATGTCATAAGACAGCATGCAGTGTGCAGTGATGTCATAAGAAATGTAAGAGATTATAACAAGAAATTAAACAGACTTTAGATGCAAAAAAAGTCCCATGTACACTCTTACAAAACTGTTCTTCAGTTAAGTGTGCTTTGGTTAAGCGTCCTTCGGTTAAGTTTGTTTCAGTTCAGCGTGCTTCAGTTCAGTTTTCTTCTGTTAAGTGTGCTTCTGTTAAGTGTGCTTCGGTTAAAGGTTCTGTGTAGAACATTACACTGCTTCTCTATTAGAAAATATTCTACATAGAACCCTTTTAAGAAGCTTAGTACTCTTCATTATTGAATAAACTCTTAAAGAAGCCTTGAAAATCCCTTTTTCTCCATATTTCTAAATATTAACCTCCTGACAGGTTCTAGGTGTTAAGAAGAAAATAATGAGCAATTATTTGGAGTTTGTTCCACACACTTACCCAATTACTACACACACTCTTAGACAATATGGGTTTTGAAGGGTTCCTGGGATAAATAAGGGTTCTAATAAATGGTTCAGTTTGGAATCCCTTCTGATAGGAAAGACTTTGTTGTAGGGTTCCACACAGAACCTTTAAGGGTTCCCCCAGTGAGACGAGTGAAGAACCTTTAAGGGTTGTAAATGCTTTAAGAGTGTACAGTATATTGCTGCAGTGAGAGGTGCACTCGGTGCGTTTTGTCGTTCGTGTTCTGCGTGTGCAGTTTTTTTGATTGTTTGTTGGAGAAAATGGGCCAGAAATCTCCTGAGCTCTGCAGATTAAAACATTGTTTTCAGTCTAATTGCAAGAAACGAGGAAAGCAGATTAGAGGCGAGGCAGGAATGCCAGAAATTCACCCGTGTCAGGGTAAAGCTGCTGCGTTAAGCTGTTGTGGCCTGATGCTTGTCCTGCTTAACATTGCTTAATTGTTGAAGTTCAGTAGATGGTGTTCAGCACCACCGCTAGTCACATAGCCAACGATAGCATCCCGTTACCGATAATATCCGCTACTGTCAGTAACACTGCGTTATAGCTGCCATTAAATACTGACTGTTACAAAGCACTGACACTGGAGACTCCTTCCATTAATGTTAAAAAAAGTCTCCTTAAAGAAATCTTCATCATATGAATGATTTTCATTATGATGTTTATTATTAGTGGAGCGTTCGCTGTACGGGTCTCTGTGAACGAGCTGTTACTATAGAAACGATAAAGTATTAGAACAACCTGTGCTACTGTCAGAGCTGCTGTTATAGAAAATGAATCAGCACCTTCTGACCAATCAGAGTCCAGGATTCAGGAGCACTGTGGTGTAACTGTACAGTACATATTGTGACGAGCGAGAATAAAGCAGCACTAATTCGTCATGTTAGCCGTTTTACGTGAAGTGTTTTTATTGTGGTTACTCAGAAAGTAGTGTTCTTATAATTCACGCCGACACGGTGAGTGTTTTTCGGGTTTCCTGGTTTGTGGTTAAAGTGGTGTTAATGCTGATGAGGTACCGTGCCTGTGAGCGCTCGTCCTCGCCGCGGTTGTTTCATTTGAACACATTATTCAAACAATTAGCAATGCGTGTGTGAAGTCTGACTAATAGTTTGTAATGTTTACACAATGTGTCTCGGCTTGTTAGGAAGAAAAACGAGGACTCTCGGCACTGAAGCACGTTACAAAGGAGAATTGTAGGAGTAAAATCCTTCAAATTCACAAAGCTACTTAAAGTGTGATTAAAGTTGTTTCAGCGTGACGTGTCCGAGCGAGAAAACAGCTCCTGCTTGAGATGATGACGCTGACCGCTTCCAGCTTCATCAGGAAGTCTGGTTATTCTACCAGATTAACGTCTTCTTCACTCTCTTCAGTAGAATCTTTTATAAAGTATATTTTATCAACAAATTAAGCATCAGCATCTTACAGAAAATGACTTCAGCATGTCTTTGTGCCTCTGTGTCCTGTTCAGCCTGAGACTAACTCCACGTTTTCTTTTTTTTCCTCATCAGGAATTTCAGGTCAGGAAAGGAAGCGAAGTGAAATGGAACGCGGCCCTGAACGACGTCCTCGAGCTGCGTGACGGCTCCAAGCCGATTTTAAGGGAAATGTGTACAGGAATTAGCGCTAATGCTTGCTTACTGATCGCTAATAAGATTTATTTCTATTTCATAATCTTTTTTCTTTTTTTTCCCCCGTACATGTTTCCACAGAGCAGGAGAAAAATGCCTTAAACTGCACAACCTTTCACCCTGAACACGTCTCTGGCAGATTAAGCAAATCGGGTAAAATTAGACGAAAAAGCTACGGGCAGCGAGGACGGGGTCCAAGCACTGGATTACAGTAAGTGAACTTGTGGTAAGAATTCAGATGTAGTGCAAAATCTGATTTTTAAAAAAAAATGTCACTTTGGACTTAAAATACAAACACTGTGATTTTGTATGTGTGCAATTACTGACTGTAGTTTTGCATAAAGTTTTGGCCCCCTTCTACCCTGCCTAGTAACTGATAAGGATGACTATTGAGCCTCCACTATATCAGAAACTGACCCTGATGACGGATAAAGGACAATTAACACACACTGTCCAAATCTCTGTGCATAAACTGCACAATACAGGAGTCTTAGTATTTCTTTTTGATGCAACTTCGATACAAAACAGCCTCTTTACAGCTGCATGCTTTATTCGTACAAAAAAAAAAAATCAGCATGGAGTATGAGCTGAATCTGAAATCATAAATCTGACCTTTTTACTGTATTTTTCGCTCATGAGCTTAGCCAGAATATTAAATTCATCTGCACTAATCAATTAGTACAACGACAAAATAATCGAGGATGAGACACTTACAAACTTTGACGTTGGTAGTTTTAATCATGTAAATTTTTCCTGTTTTTTTTTTTTTAAACTAGTAACTAGTGCAGTTTCTTTGATTCAGTGATAAAAACGCTCCCTGTTTATACAAGACGTTCAAAATAACACACTTTATCTCCATGTGATGACCAGGACGAGCCATGAAACGAGCCAGTCCTGTCACAAAGCAGCAAATAAATCCCTACTAATACAAAATTATCCAGAATCCTTCCGTAAATGTTGTTTGAGCAGCAGCTCACGACTGCATGAAACTGATTTATCGTGTACTTTTATGACATTAAATAATCAATCAGTGCATTTTTGATTAGGTTTGAGACGTGTGAAACGTTTCTCCCTTCATTAAGGAGGCGAATAGCTGCATCATTTTCCAGTTCGAGTTACCGTTACGTAACGGTTCAGCTGATAAACTGGAACACAAACTGAATATTAATGAACTTTATTTTATGAGTTTGCTTTATGAATATTTATGAGCAGTGGGCGGTCCCAGTGAAAATGGGATGTGAGACGGAGAGGCACAAAGCTCACTCTATTTATGTAACATTATAAATTTATTAAAATATATGAGCTTGATTTTCAGAGGAATGTCCAAAAAAGGAATAAAAGTAAAGCATAAGGAATTTTAATGTCTAAAATGTTTAATATAAATTTTATAAATGATCAGTCAATGTTAATAAACAGAAGTGTCATTCTTTTTCAGTCTGCTAAACAAACGAACAAGTCTGTGCTCTGCTTTCACTGCTCTCGGCCGTCCTGATTGATTTTGAGCGGTGTTTGTTCTGCACACGCACACACACACACACACACACACACACACACACATTTGGAAGAGTGGTGCCAAGCAGTGGGCATTTCTGGCAGTAAAATATGAATCAGCGCTGTGCGGTCAATAAGTTGTCAGGTGCTAATAAGTGGCGTCGTATTTTCGTGATATGTGGAGCGTTCCATCATTCTGAGTGCTCGGAGATTTATCGAAAATCCATCGCCACGGCGACTGGAGCGTGAGGTAATGCAGCACTTAGTAAATGAAGTAAAAAACCCAAAGTATTCTATTGAAATATTATTATTTGAATTGAATTCCCAAAACTCCTTCAATCCAAACTTCGTAATCAGAATTCATGAATCCGAACGCAAATATTATTTTTTTCCTCTGTCCTCAGTTTTATTTCGTCTCCATCGTCTCTCTGCGGTCATGACGAGATGAGCGCTGACGTTATTTACAGTCCATTAGTGTCAGGTGTCCTCTCAGACGGCACCGAAGTTCTCACATCAGCCTGCTGGTGCTGTTATTACACCGCTGAAGGCGAGACATCAACACAGCTCGTTACACGACAATCGTCTGTCTGTCACTGAAGCAGGAGTTTCTCCTAAAATTGATGCGTCTCTGTCCTCAAGTCCTCAAGGAGACACGAGGAATGTCCCACTGATTAATTTTATCACTGTGAGAAATATTTAAGTTTTTATGGCTTTGGATAATTAAAGACAATAACACTGTCTTTCCATCTCGTTTAACTCGTTCCATCACTCATCTCAAGTGGCTCATAACACGCTCGTGAACCTGGTCAGGGTCACATGGCTGCGGGTCACTTTGTGCTGGAGAAGTGTTTCACAGAAAAAAAAAAAAGAAATACCACTTTCTCTAATATTTAAAGGTCGACCATAAATGAAATGCAGACGTGTAGTCAATCAGCCATGACATGCAGAGTGTCTGGAGTTTGTTTAAAAATAAAAGAAGTTTACAGTTTACAGAAGTGCCAATATTTATGATTTAGTGGTAGCCTTTAGGATTGTTGACCTGTTGCTATGGCGATACTGGAGACACCTGAAAGACTGAAAGAGAATAAAATGCACCTGGTAAAAGAAAGCTGATTCACTGAAGGGGAAAGGACGCAGTATAAAAGGTGGAACTGGACTATGTTTTGTAAAAAAAAGAAAAAAATGGAGGATTAGGATACTTGTCATTAGTCAGCGTCTCACTGGACTTTTGCCTCACTGAAAAAAAGCATTCAAATGTTAGCTGAGGACACGAACTAGACGAATAAATCTGCATTACAAATACATATTCGAATCAAACGTGAACGTTATTCTCATCTAAATCATTTCTAACGTAAGCTCCGCCTTCAGCCTTTTAGCCACGCCCCCCCGCATGAGTCTGATGCTGGTCCTGATTACGGAGATACGCTGTGGGATGAGTTACACATGTTAACTGACAGCTGTGAGCTTCCATTATATATTAGCGGTACTTACTGCAGTACTTAGACAAGGTTTAGGAACTAGCTTGGATTATTGCTGGCATTTTGCTGTAAGGTATGAGATTGTGTACATTTCATTTTTGCCTCGCAGCATATCTCACGGTTAACGATACAAATCCTCATGCCACATCGTCACGGCGAAATGCCGTCCCACCCTGCGCATCCTCATGAATCAGGATTAAGGTGCAAATCTTTGCACTCAGGTTATTATAACTCATTTACAGGCCCGGGATTAGCATCGACAAGAAGCTCCTGGCATGAGTGATTCGCACCGCGCTTCTCACAGTGAAGGCAGACGAAGGCTCGTCCCGTCGCTGGGAAAAGGCCTGCAGCTCTACACACCGAGGATAAAAGGAAAGTGATGGAAAGAAGTTGGGGATTAGGTGAGGATCTGTGTAGATGTGTCATCTGTCATCACCAGGTTTGCTTTTGTCTCGTCGGAGAGAGGGGGTGGATCTGCCGTGTAGGACGTGCACTTAGGACGTCTCGTCTTTAAGGCTTCAGCAGATGTAGCTCAGGCGTTGTTTACTGAGCACCGAGGGCTGATTAAAGCTTCCCGCCTCGGGACGAGCCGGCATGAGCCAGAGATCTTCACTTTCACCACGTCCTGCACTCACATTCTTCACCAGACTCAATAATAATAATAATAATAGTAATGATAATAATAATAATAGTAATAATCAACAGGACATGGTGGCTAGTTGCTTTGCACATTTAGTCAGCATTTTTATTCGCTGTAATGTTAACGGTGTCCAGTTTAAAATTGTTTTCCTAAAGTTTTTGGGCTGCCTTGGTGCTTTCATCTCAGCTTTAGTGAACTTTAACACACAGATTTCGCATTATAACAGATATAATAGATGACGATGACCTTTTAGCGCAGATCTAAAATGGACGGCACGCTATATAAGCTTTCACATTAAACCTCCCGACCTGACTTTAAAGTATTCCATTAAACGTATGAGTGCTGTTTGTTTGGAGAATTAGCTAGCATGCTAGCAACCCACATGGGCATGAGTCTCGATTTAGGACTGAATCACAATATATGAAGAATGAATTAATAGCCACAGATAAAGTGTAAGGTTTATAAATGTACACTAATAGTGGAGGATTTATTCTTCGTCAGCCATGTTCCAGTTCCGGCTTGATCATGGCTAGTTTTTCATGGAGACACAAGCTATCTGTGGCTCAACACTGAAAGGACTGAACAAACATTAACATGTTAGCATGATAGCTTGTTAGCTTGTTAGCTGGGTCACCATAGTCTTCAATCACAATTTAGTAATTCAAATCTGAAGTTGATACACTTGTGTAATTACATGATAATATGATGTATATGTTATCCAGATTTCCCACTCGGGGATCAATAAAGTCCATCCATTCATCCATTCATCCATTCATCCATCTATCCATCCATCCATCCATCTATCCATCTATCTACTGCGGTAGTCCATCTGTAACTCTGCAGGATCTTCAGTAGTTCCATTACAGCTGTGTGTATTTTATTACAGACTTTAATATAAACCACATCTGCTTTGTGTTTCTGCTTTTCTCTGCATCTTTTTCATTCCCGTGTGTCGTTTGTTCTTCCACTGATCCACCCATTACTATCTTTTCACACCAGATACAGCAGTGTGCAAAGGAAAAAGAAATTCTGGAAAGCAAAGATTTTTTTAAAGAAAATAATTAACGGAAATGTTTGTACATAAGTTGATTTTAAAAGTGTATTATCTTTATATTGTTATTAATGACAGAATGATATCTGCTGCATCCTGTCAGTTTTTTCCAACCGCACCGCAAGTTCCCCCACGTCAGCACGCTCGCACGTCACACGGATTACAAATAAGAGTTTTCAAATAAGAGCTAAAAAAAAGGTATCATTTTCATTAGAAACTGAGTATGGAGTCTGGTCATAATATCAACTCATGAACCAGATTTACTGCATCATAACAGCGTCATTCGTTAGGACCTAATAACTGACTTAAACTTAGTGATAATTTTAATTTATGAAACGTTTTTATCTGAACAGAATTTTAGTATTTCCTGCTTTTACACTCTCATGAAAGCTCCATTAATGCTCCAAAAACACTCAAACACACAGAGAAGTAATGGGAAATGTGAAAAAACCTTTTCAGATCACCTTTTCTTTAGAAGTTATTCCATATAGTTATTCATGTAATGTCTATTTTTATTGCTATTTTTCTTTATTTCTTCATTTCAGAATTTATTCTAATGCACGAGCAGTGTTAAATTCTTTATTATTCTAGACTTTGGTAATAAAGTTTTGGCCGGCCGTGTTGAACTGCGCCTACGGTTCCGCAGTGCGTATTGATTTAGCTTTTATAATAAATTCACCTCTCAGAAACGAGCGTTAATAGATTTTGAAACAAGCATTAATAGCGTATAGAACATTTACGATCGGGGTGTTTTATGTGCGTGGAGAAAAATCAATAGACGTGATAGAAGTTCTCGAGGTTATCGATTATTCTGCTGTATGAGTGAATGTAGTTCAGATGTATGATTATTGGGATTTTTACGGAAACAAGTCACTCATTTAGGTTTTACAGAGACAGAGTGTGGGAGAGAAACAGAGAGCGAACGAGCGCTAACACATTCTTGTGTTAACCTTTAACGCGGCTCGGTCATTAGGATGCCAGTGCGCGGGTTGCTGTGGCGCTGAGTTAGAGCTCAGAGCTGTGTGTGAATGTGAAGACGCTCTCTAAACATTCAGTGGTGAGAGCAAACAAACCCCCCCTGAAACCCCACAAACCACCACCACCACCACCACCACCTCCCCCTGCTCGCCTCCTATTCAATCGAGCGCTTAATCAGCCCCTCATAGAAACCAGCGCTTATAATGAGACGCTTTTTGGTGGAAATAATGACGGAAGTACTGTAGCGTAGAAACAAATGGATCACAATCACACTTTGACTTGCTCTCATCGTGTCCGAGGTGTTTTTGTGATTGTAAGATGGCGTCTGGAGAAGTCCCTGAGTTCTTCACCGTGTCGTCAAACTTGGCTTGCACTTTAATACCACTTTTAAACTGCATCTGTGACGCTCTTCCTGTGTTTGATTTCCCACCAACAAGCCCCCAAGAGCACGCAAATAAAACTTAACTAGCTTTTCTCCTGTCACTGAGTTGTTTAAACTCCCACGTTTTAAATCCCATCTTCAGGCTCTCCGTTTGTCTCAGAACGAAACCCTTTCCTTAAATTTAGCATTTTTACGAGATTTGTCGCTTTGTCTAAAAAAAAAAACTGTTAACCAATCACTCGGTTCGCCCGAGATGGAATTCCTTCTCCGGTGGCTCGTCTTTCATCTGTAATACCTCTCTGTTTACCCTCTGACAAGTTAATTCACATGCATGAGAGCAGAAAGTGGAGCCTTGTGGATCTTTCCCATCGTGTTTCAAACGGCCGGCCACCGTCTCTCCTCTCCTCTCTCAAGCAGGCTTTTCACGCAGGCTTTAGGAAGCTGTTTAAGGTATTTGCTTCTCCCCCACCCCAACACCCCACCCTCCTTTTTCCATCTATTCATCTGCAGAAGGCAAATCCTGGGAGGCAGCACTTGTTGATATGTCATAAGACGCTTTACATGAGTCATCGAGGCCCAGATGTGGCGTGCGTCTTATTTGAACAGCTGCATTTCCACTCCACACTTCGTTATCGCCGCTATTGTCGTGCTGCCATCCGCTCATTTCATCCAAAGAACAGAAAGAAAACTTTCGGATCTTGTTTGATTTTTTTTTTTCGTTCAAAGAGAGACTCGACATAAGGAGTTCAAACCGTGACTATATGAGCTCAGTGTCGTAAACAACTCCGTAATTCTGCTAGAACCTGTCAAAGAGCCACACATTCATTCATTTATACGTTCTATAAGTGATCAGTACAGAAGACACAGAAGTTTATATCAGTACATGTAGAGAGTGTTACATCTCACCAGTGTTTATTATTGCATGTACAAAAACAGGGCAAGTTCAATATTTTGTATATAAATCATGAAATAGAGGTGTTTTTCCATTCAAAACCCATAGGGGATGCAAACGTTCATTTTCATTCGCTTCCATTCATAGAGAATAAAATCTGCACTAAGAGTCTTGCTCAAGGCCTAACTGTGGTCCTGGATCATGCTCGAAAGTGATCAATAAAGTCAAAATGAAAGAAGACAAAGATTTATATGATGACGTGTATAGCGTGTTACGTTTCACAAGAAGCAATAAAATGACAAATGTTATGTAAGTAGTGACATTTTTGTATATTAAATGTAAAATACAGGTGTGTGTAGTGTTTTCGTGTTAAAAAACAATAGCACTATTTATTACTATAATCTGCATAAGATCCAAAGAGTCCTGCTTAAAGCCCAACCGTGGTTCTCGAAGATCCTGGGATTTGACCTCACAACCTTCCAGCTACTAGCACAGAACCCTAACCAGAACCAAGACAGAACCAAGTGACAAAGTGAAAGTTTATTTTATATGTAATTGCGCAACGCAGAGCCGTGATATCGAACTCCTCGGACCGGTACAGAGGCTGATTGTTCTCCTCGATCATCGTCCTGTGTTTAGACCCGATTCAACCACAGGCGGGGTGTCATGTCTCCCCGAGTTTAACTTCAACATGAAATCCATTTTTACACATAATTTATATGTGTAAATTTATTTATTTATTTATTTATAACATAACACGAATCTTACATCAGGTTTGTACATATTTTACTTACAGCTATCTCCTATCAGAAGCTGGAGAGGCCACACCCAAAAGAGACAAACTACAGACTAGAAGATTTTATTATAATATGTAGAAATTTCTGGCGCGCACACGGAATCCCACAATGCACTGCAGTCAGCTAAATCCCACAATGCACTGCAGTCAGCTAAATCCCACAATGCACTGCAGTCGGCTAAACAACGTAGCTCACTGTGATGGTGCTTAAAGTGAAGCATAGCTGCACTTTTTGTGCATTTTTTGTTCCGTTGGTGGAAATCACAACCCACTGATTATAAAAGTTATTATATTTATTATCGAGTAGAGAAATAATATCAACTTAGACCCTAGTGTGGATAAAAAGCTCTACAGCTCTAATAAATATGCAAAATATTACAGTACACATTTAAATAATGAGCCTGATATTGAAATATTTGGCATGGAAGAGCTCAGAGGAGTTTATTTTACAGTTAAATTGGTTCCTGACTCCAAAAAAGTCTGAGTGGACAGGATTGGGGTTATTTTAGGAGCTCACAGGGGAATGAATGTCTTGTAACGACTCCTGAAAGCGTTTCTCGTGCACTCAGCGCCTCTAAACGTTGCTCAGTGGTCAAGATTTTCCTTTGTGAAGCTCTCCAGTGTGCAGCGTTTTACATCCATTCACCTCCGTCTTGACGTTCCTCTGCCATCGTCACTGTGGACATTAAACATGTTCTGTGTTAATCGCTGTAATGTTGCATAACGTGAAAAGATTCTTGACATGACAGAACACACACACACACACATGCACACACACACACACTCGCTCCTGAGAAAGTGTGTATGTTTGAAGATTCAGTTAAATCTCCATCATGTGCTGTTAAAAGGAAATGTTCGTTTGTTGTGTCCTGAAAGACGGTTTAATTCAAACACACACTTCATCCCACCGAAGACATTCCTCATGCAGTCAGTATCTCCGAGCTCGCTTATTAGTGGCCTCTGTGCTTTGTGGCGTCGTCTTTTCACGTCTCCTGGACGAGTCACTCCGGTCCACAGCTATTTAACAAATGAATGGAGCATGAGTGCAAACGGACCACATCCTTTTCCTGCTCTTTCACATCCACGCTGGAGGAGACGAGAAAAAACCCTCAATTAGTGTTTGTGCAGTGAGTAAACAAACATCAGACACAGCAAATAGAGCATTGTGTGTGTGTGTGTGTGTGTGTCAGGACACTAACTAATTGAGTTTTTTTGCCCGTTTCCAAACTCTGAACTTTTTTTACGAGTGTGTGATTGTCACTAAAGGAACAGGTGACTGTGACAACTAAAGAAAACACACCTTCCACAGGTAAGTGCTGTCTCTCTCTCTCTCTCTCTCTCTCACACACACACATACACACACACACACACACCTTGTTGTGATGGCCGAGAGAGGAACACATCTGACTTTCCCAGGAAATTCACTAGTAATACACTGTCATAAATAAATAAAAAGAGTTTCAGTCTTTTAATACATGAATTAGTTAATATACTTTCACTGTCTTTTATTTGCCAAGTACCAGAGCTTAAATTCTGGATTGTGATTGGTCGGTGTTAATGGTGTTGATTAATTCTCTATAACAGCAGCTCTGACATTAGCGCAGGTTTATATTAATGCGCTCGTTCTAATACATTATTGTTTCCATAGTAACACCTCATTCACAGGGATGTATACAGCGGATGCGCCACTGATAATAAACAGATTAAAACTCACGTGTATTCATTGATACGGTGACGTTTTCCTCTTATAAAGAGACGTTTATTTAACATGTATGGAAGGAGTCTCCAGTGTCAGCGCTTTGTAACAGTCAGAGGTAAAGCTGACTCATCTTCAGGACAGAGGAGAAATGTTGATTAAATTCTGTGATTTAGTTTCTGATCCCGCCGAGGATCGTGACATAACTGAGGAAAGTGATTAAATGTTTTCTCTGAAGCTGAACAAACCACGGCGTTTGAGAAAGTTCTCGCAGTAATACAGTCTGCGTTCAGGATTACGTCACCCGTGTGTGAGTGAGCGAGACGCGAGTGCAGCGTGGAGCTCCTGCCAAACGCTCGGCTTCTTCACAATACAGTTTAATTAATGCTGTCACTAAAACGTCTGCTGTGAAGCTCACTTCTACTTCCATATCACTAAGTGCTTCTGTAACTCAGAGAGAGAGAGAGGGAGGGAGGGAGAGAGAGAGAGACTGGGAGAGAGAGAGAGAGAGACTGGGAGAGAGAGTTGGAGAGAGAGAGAGACTGGGAGAGAGAGACAAAGGGAGAGAGACAGAGAGAGGCTGGGAGAGAGAGAGAGAGGCTGGGAAAGAGAGACAGAAGGAGAGAGATAGAGACAGGGAGAAAGCAAGACCAGGAGAGAGAGACAGTGAGAGAGAGAGAGAGAGAGAGAGAGAGGGAAACAGACAGAGAGAGAGAGACAGAAAGAGATAGACAGATGGAGAAGGGGAGAGAGAGAAAGAGGAAGAGAGAGAGAGAGAGACTGGGAGAGAGAGATAGAGAGAGAGTTGGAGAAAGAGAGAAGGACAGACAGACTGGGAGAGAGAGAGAAAGAGAGACTGGGAGAGAGATACTGGCAAAGAGTGAGAGAAGAAGAGAGAGACAAAGGAAAAGAGACAGAGACGGGGATAGATCGAGACCAGGAGAGAGAGAGAGAGACAAAGGGAGAGAGAGACAGAAAGAGAGACTAGGAAAGAGAGAGAGAGAGAGAGAGAGAGAGAGAGAGAGATACTAATGTATGTACAGTATTTACAGTAAATATGATGTTTTTTTAATAGAGGAATCTCCGTTGATGATGTCATTAAAGTCCGTGTTTCTCAGAGAAACTTGAAATGTTTAGGTATCACACATTGCTGACCTTTCACCTTTCACCTTTCACCTTTCACCTGTAACTATTATAACCAGGAGATGATTACTGGATGTTGGAGAAGGGACTTTCCTCAGGAGGAATCCGTAAAGCATGTATGTAGAGTTGACTCTAATCTAATCTAATATAGAATCCTACACCAAAGTGTTTATCTGTTAGAAAGGGTTCTAAGAGTGTGTGTACAAACTCCGATTTAATGCTCATTATTTTCTTCCTGATGTCTAGAACCTGTCAAGAGTTTAACATTTATCTCTTGGTACACTCTTAGAGTAAAGGGTTCTGTAAGGGTTCATGATATAAAAAAGGGTTCTTGTTCTGTTAAAAGGGTTCTGATCAGTTGTAGGGTTCTCCTCAGAATGTTTAAGGGACAACTGAAGAAGCCTTTTTTGGGTTGTAGTAGTTTGCTGTGATGTTTGATCTCCTACATTAACTGTGGTGCAGATTTATAAGAAGATCTTGGAGAACCTCCAGGACTTTGGTTCAGTTTGTCTCAGAGAAATCCAGCTCTTAAGTAAGGAGAACCCAAAATGTCACACGTGACTTTAAACCATTTAAAGAAAGGTTTAGTGTGGTGTGTTTTCTGTGAGTCTGTGAGCTGGAGTGCTGAGTCTCCATAACTGCTGTTACTGTAACATCTGATACCCAGTGTAGAAGCAGTCTCTTAAAACTAATCAATGCAGGAGAGCTGAGAGAAAAATGTCATTCATTTTTAAAATTAAAAAAGCTAAAAGTGTTTTTTTTCCTCTGAAGTGTCGGTGTTCTGTGAGTAAACTCTGTTCTGTACGTGGGATCTGTACGTGCAGTGACATGTGAAAGCTAAGTTCTTGCAGGATCTTGTTATTTGACTAATGAGTCCATCTCTCCATCCTGAAAAAAAGACAAAGTGCTCTAAAGAGACGTCATGTAGCTTTGTGTGTATGTGTGTGCATGCGTGCGTGTGTGTGTGTGTGTGTGTGTGTGTGTTCATCTGATTGACAGAAAAGAGCAGCCGGTGTTTGCACAGCACTGTAATTGCACAGGTAGCTTCAGGATGACAGACTCATGCTAGAATCTCACACTGATCTGTATATAAACACTGAAACGTTTAGTGAAGACGCACTGATGGTCACGACCGAGAAGATCAGGAGAACTTCACCCCTGAGGTGTGTTTATCCTGAATACATCTCAGGTACATCTCAGCTACGTGCTTCTGATATCATCGGGTTAAATCATCACGCAGTCATTCACCTGGGAATCTCTGAGTGTTTCACTTCCTGCGTGTGCTCATCATCAGGGAACCCAAGAATCGTTCACATCAGCGTCATTATTTTACTCAGAACGACGAGAAACCAAACAGGGTGTTCAGGATCCGTTCTGGTTCCAAAGTGTTGATGCTGAAGTCCTGTGAAGCCCCCTGCTGGGGAGCCGAGGCGCTGACTGGGAAAAAAAATAAAAAATAAATAACAATTTAATAAAAATAAAATAAAAATAATAACTCAATAACTAACTAAATAAACAAACAAGCAAAAATAAATCAATAAAGATAACCAGATAGATAGATAGATAGATAGATAGATAGATAGATAATTTTTATTATAAGAAATATCTAAGTAAATACTACAAGAAAACAAAGCGGTAAAACAAACAGCGTTAATCAGTGACGAGTATCAGGTTATTAAATTTGAGTTTATAATCCAGGAGCTGTTAGGGCTGAACCATCTGATGATATAACATCAATATCGTGGTTAATTGTGTCACAATACATAAATGTCCTGATATGTCATGGATATCATCATATCGTTTTTAAAAAATATATATAAATAAAAAAATTACAAACTGATTTCCATGCATGATGTTATAATGCTGAACATTTTCATATTTTTTTCAGAATATTTTTCCCTCTTTTATTTATTTTTGTAGACAAAAGTATCATTAAACTCAGTTTTCCCACTGTGTTATTTTTTTCAAATTCAGCACGACTGTTTTGCTGGAAGTTTCTTGTTAAACCTCTGTATCCTAACACATATCATATAGTAAAAATGTCTTTTGAGAACCGTCATATGATATTTTTGTAAATCACCCGGCCCTCGGGCTGTACAGAAAATTCCTAACTCAAGTCCTTCAGTTAAATTAAGACCTGAAACGTGCAAGATAAGACTTTTCACAGGTTCATACTGTATTACAGATATTAAAGATATTCTGTAATAATAATAATAATAATAATAATAATAATAATAGGCATCATTTATATACCACTTTCTTTTACTATTTAATCTCTAGGTGCTTTACAAGAACTAGGAATTAAAATTCACATAAAAGAGATGAACACTTTTAGCTAATAAATGTAAAATGTGTAATCTGGAGGAAGGGGAAAAAAAAGGCAGCCGTGTCTGGATCGATTGTTCAGACGTTGATTGTGCCTCCTCCTGAGCTGTTATTTAATAACTGGTGATAAAAATAGATTTAAGGCCCGAGGGGACGTGATGTGACTTTTAAAAGGCTCGAGAGGAACTCTGATTAACGCCGCCTGAGTCTCGGGCTGTAAGGAGACTCTGTGTTCATGACTAGAGGATTGTGAGCTCAAATCCTGAGACCTGAACGCTCTGTGGTGTGTGTGTGTGTGTGTGTAGGACTCACCAGTCTGGAATCTGGAATTAAACACGAGTTGCAAACCGATAAACCTCTGAGGTTTACAGCATGCAGTTTATTCAGCAGCTTCCTGTAAAGATGATACAAGTGAAGCACAGAGATCCTTCTGATGTTGTTTATTTCTCTGAGGAACATCTGGGCTCAGAGCACATCTGTGTGTCTAAAGTTAATTGAATCTAAGACAGCGGTGTGATCAGGGTTAGTCCTCTGTTATTGGACTATAGCTATCATGTAAACACATTTGAGTTTAAAATCAAAATCAAGTGTGTAAAAATTCATATTACAGAAGGAAATCCTTTCTTAATTTTGAAATAATATCTAATATCTTTTCTTACAGCATCTTATCAAGGTACAAAATCGTAAATGAGTAGATAATCAGTCATATCTGTTAGCTAGCAACCAGTGACCACAAACACACACACACACACACACACACACCTGCTAAACAAACTGAGCACAAAGTTAAGTTATGATTAATCCAACATGGCTTTATTGTTGATAAATAGTCCACTATAAACGCCATGTATAGTGCAGTAGAGAGAGAACACGGAGAACACGGATCAGCTACTGGTGTAGAAATCAGAAAAGCAAAACCACTTCATTGTTCTCTCCAAATCTGGTTGCATAAGTCAGCTTTTACAGCCTGCAGGATAAATAAATACTGTCCGTATTCGCCTCCGTTTGATGTTCCCACAGGAGGAGGAACCTCTCACTGATGATCTGCATGTAATCACAGGAGCTCGCGGCGTTCCGAGTGTGTAATCTGTGGGTGTGGATGGAGAGAGATGTTACACAATCCGGCATAACGAGAGCCAGATGAAGGTTGGAGAAGTAAAAGAGCACCTGCTTCCTCTACACTAACTCTCCTGTAATGACTCAGACTTTTCTAAAACGTTCAAACAGCAGGCCGAAGCCTCGTGTCTCATCTCATCTTCAGCTTGTAATCGCTTTCGGCTTCTATAAAAGATCTATAAAGTCAGAACTGATATATTACTGATCAAAGTGTCTGGAGTTGAAGGTAATGTTCACTCGTACGCCAAACACAGATCAGCTCCTGACATGAAATTCAGTAAACACCTCAGAATAAGGACAGGAATCAAAGCTGACATCAGAATTAATAATTAATAAAAAAACATGTATCGTGATAAAATGAAGGTGTTAAAAGGATCTTTTTGATAAATGATCAAAAACCACCACGAAGTGTCCACAGAACCCTAATTAAAAGCTAATTGTAAGTGGTTTGTTCCACCTCACTAACATTGAACTTTTAGAATATACACTATATAGCCAAAAGTTTGTGCACCCCTGACCATCACACCCATATGTGCTTGTTGAACATCTCATTCCAGATTTATTCCTCCTTTGCTGTTATAATGAGCTCCACTCTTCTGCGAAGTCTTTCCACTAGATTTTGGAGCGTGGCTGTGGGGATTTGTGTTCATTCAGCTACAAGAGCATTAATGAGTTTTAGTTCCGATGTTGACGCTAGAAAAGTTTATATCAACGCTTGATTATGGATTAAAATCTTTTTTTTTCTCTTTCCCAGAATAGAGCGTTCCTTTTGCATAAATTTGATGAATTAAAAAATCAATTTTTTAATGAAAACAGTGTATAATGTACAAAATAATCAACAGGTCAGTTCTAATAATTTACAATAACAAATAAATTAAATTAAATGATGTGAACAAGTATTACATAATATTAATAATTTATGCAGAATGAATATTCTATATGAGGAGGAAGTGTTTGTGTAAACTTTTCTAGTGTGTACATTTAAACTAAAACAGATGAGTGGCATCTTTTTCCCCCAAACGCCTGGTGATTACAGTAAAACCGTCTACACACACACACACATACACACGTGGAATATATTAGTCCTGACAGTTTTCTTAACTCAAGATTTTTAGGGTCAACTTCCAGTTTGATCCTGACCACACCCCGGTATATGACGTCAAGTCATGTCATGGCGCTGATGTTGGGATGTCGAGGAGGTCTGGGGTGCAGTCGGTGTTCCAGTTCATCCCAAAGGTGTTCAGTGGGGTTGAGGTCAGGGCTCTGTGCAGGACACTCGAGTTCTTCCACTCCAACCTTCACACACCATGTCTTCATGGAGCTCGCTTTGTGCACAGGGGCATTGTCATGCTGGAACAGGTTTGAGTCTCTT
>CM040474.1:834373-848904 GCA_022758105.1 Pangasianodon gigas | reverse complement strand
TAGGAGACAGGGATTAACACGTGAGTTTACAGGAGACAGGGATTAACACGTGAGTTTACAGGGGACAGGGATTAACACGTGAGTTTACAGGCAAGGAATTAACACATGAGATTACAGGAGACAGGGAATAACACGTGAGTTTTTAGGAGACAGGGATTAACACGTGAGTTTTTAGGAGACAGGGATTAACACGTGAGTTTACAGGAGACAGGGATTAACACGTGAGTTTACAGGTGAGGATTTAACACATGAGATTACAGGGGACAGGGATTAACACATGAGTTTACAGGAGACAGGGATTAACACGTGAGTTTACAGGCGAGGAATTAACACATGAGTTTACAGGAGACAGGGATTAACACATGAGTTTACAGGAGACAGGGAATAACACGTGAGTTTTTAGGAGACAGGGAATAACACATGAGTTTTTAGGAGACAGGGATTAACACGTGAGTTTTTAGGAGACAGGGATTAACACGTGAGTTTTTAGGAGACAGGGATTAACACGTGAGTTTACAGGAGACAGGGATTAACATGTGAGTTTACAGGGGACAGGGATTAACACGTGAGTTTACAGGCAAGGAATTAACACATGAGTTTACAGGAGACAGGGAATAACACATGAGTTTTTAGGAGACAGGGATTAACATGTGAGTTTTTAGGAGACAGGGATTAACACGTGAGTTTTTAGGAGACAGGGATTAACACGTGAGTTTACAGGAGAGGAATTAACACATGAGTTTACAGGAGAGGAATTAACACGAGTGTACAGGAGACAGGGATTAACACGTGAGTTTACAGGAGACAGGGATTAACACGTGAGTTTACAGGCGAGGAATTAACACATGAGATTACAGGAGACAGGGATTAACACATGAGTTTACAGGAGACAGGGAATAACACGTGAGTTTTTAGGAGACAGGGATTAACACGTGAGTTTTTAGGAGACAGGGATTAACACGTGAGATTACAGGAGACAGGGATTAACACGTGAGTTTACAAGTTTCAGAAGAATATTTCACATTAGCATTTTATTGTGAATGAAACCCACGTAGTAGCTGCAGGAGTTCACGTCTTCCTCTGACTCTTTAATGCAGGTGTCTAAGAGATGCTGGAAGAAGAAAATGCACTTTTTGTATAAAGTGTATATAATTTATATAATACCATCCATGTGGAACGTGTTGATTGCTGTGGCTCGAAACAGAAGCTCACCTTGAAACATTCAGGGAGAAACTCGATCATGTCCAGGACAGTGCAGCGTTTGGCTGAGTTCACTTTAAACGTTGTGATGGCTTCCTCACACCTACGACAGTAAACACACACCCGACCTTTAACACCGCGTGGAGCTTTATCATGCTCACTTGTGTGTAAATCGATGAATATTCTCCACAAGGGGGCGCTAGGTGACAGTCACATTCCTATAACATGTGTAACAGGTAAATAAAAGTATTTAAATTTGTGGGTGTGGGTCCGGTCCAAAATAAAATGGGGAAAATTGCATATGGTAATTCATGCAAATTCAAAAAAGTGACACACAGAGGCCACGCCTCCTTCAATAAGACTACAGACGCTGAGGCCACGCCTCCTAAAAAAGACTGACAGATGCAGAAGCCACGCCTCCTTCGATAAGACTACAGATGCAGAAGCCACGCCTCCTTCAATAAAACTGACAGATGCAGAAGCCACACCTCCTTCTATAAGACTCCGTATAAGACTACACAGGCCACGCCTCCTTCATTAAGACCTTGTCTGTAATCCCAGTGCATGATGGGATTGATCGTACCTACCTGTCGCTGTCGATCACGGTGCTCGTGACGTCTTTCCTCCCGTTGTGTATGGCCTCGTGCAGGAAGGAGGCGTCGCTGCGGTTCAGCAGGATCTGAGCTCCTCTGGACAGCAGGAGGCGAACGGCAGCAGCGTGTCCCGCTCGCGCGGCCAAGTGCAGTGCCGTGTTCTTCCACAACATATCCCACAATGCACCAGTGGTTATCATCACTTACATCAACTATACAATGTATATATTTATAAAATATATTTCACTCATTAGATGTCATCATATTATTATCAGTCATTAATCATATACCTATGCAGAGTTTCCACCTGGACGTTGATTATTTTCCTATAACAGCACACCCCTATGTGTTTTATTCCTCTTATACCACAACAGTTTACCAACGATTACCATTTTTAATTTCTTACAGAAGGACATGGCATACTTTTTATCCATTTATACATCAGAAAACTTAAAGTTACAGCTTTACATCAAAGCGCTGACACTGGAGACTCCTTCCATAAATGTTAAATAAACATCTCCTTACAGAAAACTTCATCATATTAACAATTACGCACATTTTTGATCCGGCATCCGCCGAACAAGTCCCTGTGAATGAGCTGTTGCTATAGAAACGATAATGTATTAGAACGAGTGCATTAATATAAACCTGTGATCTGCAGCTGCGCTACTGTTAGAGCTGCTGTTATAGAAAATTAATCAACACCTTCTGACCAATCAGAGTCCAGATCCAGATAAAACATTTAAACATACTCCGTCTCCGTCGGTTTTGTCCAGGAGTTTGATGTTGGATGCGAGTAAGCTGTCCATGGTCTGCGTGTATCCCTCGGCCGCGGCGTGATGTAAACAGGACCAGCCTTTATAATCGCTGCACACAACAGAACATAAACAGCTCAGGAACAGAAGGTTGTGAGTTCAGATCCCATATGTATCTTCACCTCTCAAGCATGGAGGGAGCTCCTGGTGATCACACTAATGATCTCTTTGTGGTAATGTTGGCCATAATTAAGCTCAAACCATGCTACATTTCTGTGAAATCTCAATCTGTACTCATGAACACTTCCAAACCTTAGAGAGTGTGTATAATGGGTTTATAATGTGTGTGTGTGTGTGAGTTGAGTGAGTTGGGGTGTGTTTCTGTACCTGTGGAACAGAGCACCTTTTCTGAGGAGCAGCTCGACCACCTTAACATGGCCACCACGTGAAGCCAGGTGTAACGGTGTCATGCCGTTCTCATCGCCCTCGTTCAGCAGACGTGTGTCTGTCATGGTCTCCAGGAGCCGGTGACACGTGTTGATCCTCCCGTACCTGCAAATCAGCGAGACATCAATGTTACAGATAGTCAGAAGATCAGCGCTCCTGGTTATGAAGAACAAACATCTCCTATTAATGGAGTTCAGAGTTCCTGCTCACAGAGATCAGAAGTTATGCTCATCAAAATCAGAGCTCATGGAGATCTGATCTCCTACTCTTGGACCTGATCAGAGTTTCTAATCATGAAGATCAGAGTTGCCTTTGGAAATGGAGATTAGAGATTCTACTCATGAAGGTAAGTTCTCCTGCACATGGAGAATACTGCTTCTGTTCATTGATATCAGTGATTCTAATAATGGAGATCAGAGCTTATACTCATGAAGTTCAGATCTTCTACTCTTGGAGATTAGAGCTTGTGTTAATAGTTTTAAAAGCTACTGTTCAAATACATTAGTGCTCATGTGAAGGAAGAACAGATCAGATCAGCACTTCTACTCATAGAAATCAGTGATTCAACTCATAAAGTTCAGATCAGATCAGATGTTTACTCATGGAGATCAAAGGTTTACTTGTGGAGATCAGAAGTTTACTCATGGAGATCAGAGGTTTACTCATGGAGATCAGAGGTTCACTCGTGGAGATCAGAGGTTTACTCGTGATGATGATGGCCCATTAAGCTTCTGTGTACTTAAATCTAGATGTTCAAACTTTAGTCACTGCCTAAACCTCACTAATACCAATTATGATTTTAGTACCACACATTTTGAAGGTTCCTCAAGAGGTTCCTCTCTTTATCCACTTACTCAGCTGCAAAGTGTAAGGCCGATTTCTTCTGCTTGGACTTCTGGTCGAGTGAGACCTCCAGGCCGAGCATGTTCTTCACGGAGTCAGGGATTCCCAGCCTGCAGGCGTAGTGAAGAGGAGTGCAGCCCTCCGAGTCTTCATCATTCAGCAGCTCTCGCACATGCTCGTGCTGCAACAATGATAAAAGTTTAGATTTTCAAAACAATAAGTAATAAATCAGCCTGTGATATAAACATAAACATCTGCTATTGGTTTGGTTTTTTTGAAAAAGAAACTGCAAAGCCTCCTGAGTAAATCCTGCTTCTGAGAGCTACGTGATGATCATCTAAGAAAACATCATCTAATGAACTTCACTCAAGCTGATCAGGGTAGTGAATATTCCAGGGGAAGTGGACAAGGCTGTGGTCAAAACCGAAATGAAACGCAGACCTGTGCTGTCATGTGTTTGAGGTAGCACTTTAGTTGAACACTAGGTGGCAGTAAAACCTTGTTTTTTAATTATAACCTCATTCCTTGCAGTAAACGTTGAAGAAAAAGTGTGTGTGTTTGTGTGTGTGTGTGTGTGTGTGTGTGAGAGAGAGAGAGAGGGAGAGAGAGAGAAGTAACAGAACCGATGAAGAACCTCAGATGAGATGAGGAACATCTTGATCTGCACTGTAATGAAAATGAAGATGTGTGAATCACCTGCAGAACTTCTGCTGGAAGGTTCTTCAGACCTCGAGGCTGCAAGATGGCGAGATGCAGGAAGTTACATCCAGCTTTGTCTTTAGCCTTCAGATCAGCACCTGACACCAAAACACAAACAATCCGACATTTTTATTATTATTTATTTCCACCGCTCTTGGTGAATCTTCGTAAAGAGTTCGCTGGAGATTACCGTGTGACAGCAGCAGGTTAACGGTTCTCCAGGCACCACAGCTGGTCGCTAGCAGCAGTGGCGAGTGGCCTTTACAGTCGGGGAAGTCGATGTCGGCGCCCTGAAACAAACTGTTAGCTAGCAAAGAAGCCAACTACCTTCTTTTTTTTTGGATAGACAGCTAGGCTGCTAACTAGCTGCATTGTTAGCTAGTGAAGGTGATAATTAGATAGATTTAATATTAGCTGCATTGTTAGCTAGTCAGGGTGTCAAACTTCAGATTGATATCAAGCTAACTAGCTTCAGTATTATATAGTCACAGTGCTAATTAGCTGAATTGATAGCTAGCTAGACTACTAATTAGCTGTATTGTTTGCTGTCGTTATATTATCTCACCTGTGAGATTAGATACTCCACCAGTTCATAGTGGTCAAAAATGGCCGCCCTGCAAGAGAGAGAGAATGGGAGTGAGGTGGGGTGATGAAGTTGATTATTTTCCTATAAATGCACATCCCCTAGTTTTATTCCTTTTATAGCACAGCAAATTGCCCACGATTACATTTTTTAATTTATTAAAGAACAACACGTCATACTTTTTATCCATTTATAGTTACGTAACGTCGTGCAGTGTCGTGTTCTCAGTCCCTCACAAACCTCTCTTTTTTTCTCTCTCTTGAAGTTACAGAGAAACTGCAAAAGAAGCGTAAACTCGTCTGTCCTGAAGATGTCGGAAATCTTAAAGTTACAGCTTTACCTCTGGCTGTTACAAATCGCTGACACTGGAGACTCCTTCCTTAATTGTTACATAAACGTCTCCTTACAGAAAACTTCACTGTATCAAATGGATTTTTTAAAAATCCGTTTATTATCAGTGGAGCGTCTGCTGTACGCGTCCCTGTGAACGAGCTGTTACTATAGAAACGATAACGTATTCGAATGAGCGCATTAATATAAACCTGCGCTACAGTCAGAGCTGCTGTTATAGAAAATTAATCAACATCTTCTGACCAATCAGAATGCAGAATTCAGCAGCGATGTGGTGTGTGAATACTTATGCAGCGGTGTTTGGAAGGCTCCGTCGGTGATGTTGATGATGTCACACACTCTCTCGTACGCCTGGAGCATCACCTTCACGGCTTCCGTGGCTCCCTGAGTGCACGCAAAGTGGAGAGCGGTGGATTTATCACACTGCGGAACATGGAGAGAAAAAACCCTTAAATTAAAATATCTCAGATGATTGCAAATGTATCTGAAAATTCACGTTATGAAATTACGATAAAAACGAATCTGAGATCAAAACTTAAATCTTATTCTATTAGCAGATCATTTTTATTTCATGCATTTATTTCTAGAAAGAATTCAAATTACTTTTACGTTAGAAATTAGTTACAGATGCCTAGAATTGGTTTTAATATTCTTAGATTTGTTTGCTCATGAGAAATATTAGATACACTCACATTTTATTTTTTATTTTCCCTTTTTTGCAGTGTGCTATCATTATTATGTGTCAAATACCACATGCTCTTGTGGTCATGTCCTTCTCTGGGAATTCTTGAAGGTTCTCTGAAGAACCCTACAACAAAGTGGTTTCCCATCCGAAAGGTTCCTGAGTAGAACCCTTCTGTGGAAGCTAAGTGAGCTGAACTATCCAGAGAACCTTCAGAATATATTTTGCTAAGAGTGGATACACTCTCATGCCAAACTCATCCAAAATGGCGGCCCCCTGACGTCCCAGTGTCCAGCAAGTCTGCATGACGTCACTGAAGTTTGAGTGACGTACACTGCAAACATGCAATAGAGCAATCGTTCACCTGAGTTCTCTGACATAAACACACCTGACGTCAATATGGCGGCACACACAGTCAGCCATAAACAGATTTTCTACTTGATAAAACCTTTACGTTTATGATATGAAGCCTTTATGTTGTTAAAAAGTTTTGTACATTTAGATTTGTAACGCAATTCTGTTGCTTTCAGCCCTAAAGTGACAAGAACACTGTGTCAAATAATTTTCTACATTTCTTCACTAATCACACAGAAATCATTCAGGTAGATCTTCATTATGTGTTTATCAAATTTAGAGACTAGCCATACAGATGTGACTTTGCTCTGGGCGTCCATGTTTTTCCCGAGCAGAAGCACTGGAACGGGTTTAGACTCTGGAAAATTAGAGTTCCGAATACAATGGAGTGCTGCAATAGACTTCCATTAGCCTCGTAGCTCCAGAAGAAGTGAAAATTTGCATATTTGGAGTTTGCTCGTGACTTCTCTACCTGCTGTTGGTCGATTTTGGCGCCGTGAGCGATGCAGAGCTTGATGACCTCGAGGTTTCCTCCACGTACGGCCAGGTGAAGAGGACTGCTGATGGATTTGTCCACGTAGTTTATGTGTCTCTCAATGGGCACGCCTTTCTCCTCTCCTGTTTGTAGGAAAAGATTTGATCATTTTATTGATTATATTGTACATTACAGTCTAAAGTTAAGCAGATCACACACAGACGGATGTCTGACCTTTTTGGAGAATCACCTCCATGGACTTCTTGGCTCCTGCGAAGGCGGCGGCGTGGATGGGCAAGTGACCCAGCTTGTTCTGGCAGCACAGTTTGGCGCCGTTCCTGTGCTGGATTCAATACTTATCCGATATTTCAAATACTGACTGACAGGTTTGATTACAATTTTTTTACTTATTAAAGAATGACATGTCATACTTTTTATCCATTTATAGTTACATTTAATGTTGTGGAACGTCCATGAAATGAATAAGTTCCTGTTCTTTTTTACGTTATAGCAGCTATAAACAGTCGTTCCCTCACCAGCCTCTCTTTATTCTCTCTCGAAGTTAAAGAAAAAACCCACAGCTTGTCATGTTACAGAGAAAAACGCAAAGAAGCGTAAACTCCTCTGTCCTGAAGATGTCGGGAAGCCTAAAGCACTGACACTGGAGACTCCTTCCATAAATGTTTAATAAACATCTCCTTACAAGAGGAAAACTTCACCATATCAACGATTACGCACATTTTTTAAATCTGTTTATTATTAGTGGTCACCATGTCCTGGTGAATGAGCTGTTACTATAGAAACGATAACGTATTAGAATTAGTGCATTAATATTAATAATACATTAATAAAAGAATGAGAGCATTAAAGCTGCTGTTATTAATAATTAGAAAATCGACATCAGAATGCAGAATTCAACAGCGATGTGGTATAATGAGAAATATCAGATAAATCTGACTTTATTTGAGATATGGTAAAGGATTAAATAAATGTGCTGGAGATGGAAAACACTTAACAGTGATTAGGAAAGGAAGTGAGGAGCATTTATTGAGATCGCTAATGGATAAATTGATTTTGCAGGACTATTAAATGGCTTGAAAAAAAATATTACAGAATTGTGAAAACCTTATCATAATTGTCTGAGATTTTATCATGCTCAAGCATGTGATAAGTTATTACTAGAAATACTTGTGTACTTGTGGGTTTATGTTGCAAAACAAATGAACATACTTTTTTAAAAATTTATTTACCTCTTTTTGCTGTCTGAGTTTACACATCATATTCACAAATTTCCTTATATGGTCAATGCTTCCTGTTTTCATTTCCCTACTATCATGGAGCGTAAATCGTCCCACTTTTTTCACACTGAACTGAATGAAAGGTTTATCTATAAAGTCGTAGGAATCCAGAGGTTTTAGTTACCAGTATGAGAAGCGCCTCATGGTTGTCCACTGAAGCAGCCAGAGTTAAAGGTGTGTTTCCCAGATCGCCCTCCAGGTTCACATTCGTCTCTCTGTGTGTCAGGAGTTGCTGTAAAAAAAACAAACAAATAGATTTGCATGTGTGAAGTTCTTGTCTTGTCTGTTTGGAAAAAAAAAAGCCTGTGTAAAAAAATCACTACAGCATGTGCATGTCCAGTATTTATTCACCACCAAATTAACTTTGGGCATTTTCACTGTTTCTCCTTTAGCATCATTGCTCTAGCTTCCACTTCTTAGCGAATGTATTTATAATAATACGAATAAATCATCTCAGTTTTCATGCATGTTTTCTGCTTGGGGTTAGCAAGGAGACTGAATCTGATCCTTCTGATCCTAGATACACAGGTAGTAAATTAATTTTAATTATATGTTATTCCTATTTATCCCACAGCACTGCTGAAATCTGGATTCAGAAGGTGTTGATTAGTTTTCTATAACAGCAGCTCTGACAGAAGCTCAGGTTTATATTAATGCGCTCGTTCTAATACGTTATCGTTTCCATAGTAACAGTTCATTCACAGGGACGTGTACAACGGACGCTCCACTACTAATAAACACATTAAAAATTTGTTGACATGGTGAAGTTTTCTGTAAGGAGACATTTATTATTTAACATTTATGGAAGGAGTCTCCAGTGTCAGCACATTGGCTCACGAGTTCGAATCCTGACGATGCCACCGCTAATCGAAGGCTGGGACTCCAAGAGAGCAAAATTGGCCATGCTGTCTGGGTGGGAGGGGCATTCTCTCTCTTTCTGCTGTCAATCACAGCGACACTACAGTGACAGCAGCCAATCGTGGGTGTCTGTGAGCTCATGCATGCAGAAGAGGGCAGATAGCGCTTTCCTCCGAGTGTCTTACGCCGTCCTGTGATGCTGTGCTTGCGCAGCGGTTTGAAAAGATGCAGTTCACATGTCTGGGAGGAAGGACGGGCTAGCCCCGCCCTCCCTGGGTGCTACCTGACGTGTGATAGGGGAGAGCTGGATGGTGGGCGGGAATTGGCCAAGATCAAATTGAGGAGAAAATGGCGGAAATAACAGTCTTATTAACGTCAAGAGAGAGAATAAAGAGAGGCTGGTGAGGGAACGACTGTTTATAGCTGCTATAACATAAGTGAGAACAGGAAGTGACTTGTTTCATGGATGTTCCACAACATTAAATGTAACTACAAATGGATAAAAAGTATGATGTGTTTGATATCACTGGTACCTCCACTATGTGGTTGTGTCTGAGGCTGACGGCGAGGTGCAGTGGTGAGAGAGCCGCTTTGTTCAGGATGTTAGGATTCGCTCCGAGACTCAGCAGAGCCAAACAGCTTCCACTCTGATCCTGCTGAACGGCCCAGTGCAGAGGAGTGTTTCCTTCATCATCCACAACGTCCAGCTCTACACACACACACACACACACACACACACAATAGAGTTCTCAATAATGTAGGAGTACATACACAACTATAGATGTGTGTGCCTTTTTTCAGAGACCAAAACCAGAGAGAAATTTTGGTGCGATTTACATACAATCATTTTACATGAAGGAAAATGCCATTAATTTTCACTCTTATGCCAATAACACCTCCTTTACATCTGTATATATTTTTCAAACTGAATAGCTGTTGAATTTCTCTCGGACCCAGAACAGTCAGAAATCCATCAGCGTAGATGTTTTTACGATTACGATCCTACGTTATAGATAAGGATTCTTCCAAAGTCATATTGCTGATATTGTTAGAACGTCCATTTTTAGAACATTGCCAAGATAAAGAACATGTAATGCATGTGAAGAAGTGAGTCCATGTGCTTATAACCTCTACATTAGATTACTGTAATGCACTTCCAGCCGGATTCTCAGCCGTATCCATCAACCGGCTTCAGTTCAGGAAGCAGAAAGTTTCTGCTACAAAAGCAATCTACATTTATGTTTTTGTTTTTTTTTACAAAGTAGAACATTTTCGTGAATACAAACCTCCCTATATGGCCTCAAGTTTGGGATAGTCTTCCTGCTAATATACTCACGATTCAGATATTTCTCTTACTCAAGACACTACAGGTAGAAATAACAATATTGCTCAATCATTTTTCTTGTTCTTTGATAAATTGCATCTATCACACGTCGTCTCTTAAACTGCAGTAGGAAAAATGTCAAAACTCAGGAGTAGTGTGTTTATTTCACTGGTTTTGTTTTTACTTAGCAACTTTGAAGAAGGCTTTAAGCTCCGCCCACTTCACCATCACATCATGACATGTTTCCTGATATAAAATATCAATTTATGTGTCATTATGTCACTTAATTAACCTTATAAACCTCTTAATTAACCTTATAAACCTCTTAATTAACCTTATAAACCACACGTACTAGAGTGGAAAGACCTGAAATTACGTAAAATTTTCAGCTTGTTTTTCTCAAAGGTCTAACTGACTAAAAATCTCAGGAAATTTTACATGTTCATGTAAACGTATAATTATTTATATTTTATTATATTTTATTTTTTATAATCTTATTACTGAGGAATTTCTCAAAATGTTTAGAATTGTTGGATTAATTTGTTGGAATTACACTAATTTTGCTCTTGTTGAACAGATTTCAAAAACAGGAGCTTTTTTTTTGCTGACAACATAGTTGCATCAGACTGCAATGCATTCTGGGTAATTTCTGCTCCTGATGTCTACAGTGAACTCTTCAAGCACAAGCAAATTTTACTTAAGCTAATAAATTTATCAGAAATGTTGATAGAGGTCGTTATTCCCCCTGAGTGAGCTCATATCTGACCCTGAGAGCCGGCGAGCTGTATGATGAGGTTGATGACTCGGATGTGGCCTTTGGAGGCGGCGTAGTGAAGCGGGGTGGCGCCGCCGTCGTCCCGCATGCTCAGGTTATTCGAGTCGCCCTCCAGTGCCGGGACATTGCCCTCCAAAGCCCACTGTGAAAAAAACAGGAATTAGCAATCAGTAGGGTGCATAAAAATGTGCGTAAAATCATTTTTAACAGAATAAAAGCTGAAACCTTAAAGACGTTCATTGACGTGTAGCCGTTTCCGTCCATGTCCATCAGACACTGGTATTCGTGAGTGAACTTCGTCTGAGACCGGGACGGACACATAGCGTCTCACCACAAACAGAAAAAATGGAGCCAGATGAGCAAAGAAACACAAATTAACACAAAAATCTACAGTACGATGATATAAACAATCTTCGACGATCCAAACTCTAACTGCAGCATGAGTCTGAGGTCCGAGTGGATGATTTCTATTAAAAAAAAAAACTAGAAATAATGACTGACGTGTAGGAAATAATAAAATGATCCTCACTGTCCCAGTGTTGTAATCAGCATGATGAATTATTTTGACAGAAGATAAAATCTGTCACATTCAAAATCATCGACCTTCATCAGGCTCCATTTAGCACCGATTTAAAAAAGAAAACAGCTAAAAATGTGAAAGTTTTATTCTTTGCCTTACTTTTACTTTCATGTTACTTTTACATTATTTTAATTTTTTGTTAAATTTTATATTTTATGCTGTTATTATTTACTTAGTTCTCACACACTGTTATTTGTTGCATTTTTATTATTTGCCTGTTTTCAGTTTTTTTATTTTTTCTGATTTTTATTTCTTTATTTCTCCATTTTATACTTCATATTGTAAATTATTATTATTATTATTATTATTATTATTATTATTATTATAGATCCTAGCACTTATATCTAATACAAATTGGTCTCCAATCTTAAAATTTTTTTTTTGTTATTTTTATTTTTTTGTTATTTGTTGTTCTATTTTATTATTGTCCTTGCCATATTATGTTTAGCCTGAAATACAGAACATGATTCAAAACAACTTATACACCACCCAGCTAACTCTAATAACAATTCAAAAAGTTGCATAAAACCAGTTATAGTTTTGTAATTTTGGTATTAGTAAATTAATTACTAGCTGTAAAATATGGATGAGTTAGAAAAGGGAAATAAATTATCCCATAATTCTGTTCAGAAGATGTAAGACGTAAGGTACAGAGAAATGTTGAACAGAATTGTCTCTTTGGAAGTTACACAAGCTGTCTAACACAAGAGTAAAGTAGTCTTATTTACAAAAAATTACTTACAATATAATATCATAAATCATGATAAAAGTGATATGAAAATTAATATTTAATATTGGAAAATTTGGTTTAACTGTAATAATAATTCTCTGTGATTTAATGAGGATGGAGTTTATCGGTGTTATCGTTAAAACCAACTGATGCACAGGTCTGAAAAACTTTTAAACAATGCTTTACCGCTATATTTCCAAATCCTAAATGACAGCAGCTTTGAAGATTTATTCTATAATATACAATTAAAAAGTTAAAAAGTCTAAACATCAACAGGTAATAATCTTTCAAATCACGTTTGATGTTATAAAATAAAATAGTTTGTACCTGGTGAGAGCCGCTGTTCCTGTCCGGGTGTTTAGCTTGTGAGCGGCTGGTGATCAGTGAAGCGGGTTTATATAGAGCGAGATACACACCCTGAATATCAGATTACTATGTGTGTGTGTGTCTGTGTGTGTGTGTGTGTGTGTGTGTGTGTGTGTGTGTGAGAGAGAGCAGCAGGGCTGTGTGTGTTGACTGTTCCTATACACTCTTCCAACACACTCTCCTCTCTCCAGCACTAATGGGACTCCGGGTCATGCAACAGAAAGACAGACAAACACGACGGTCCGAAAGTGGAGAACAGTCACGCTGCAGTAGACATCATGTTAATAGGTTTATGGATGAAGTAATGCAATTGTGAATCCTCCTCATTTGCTTTAATTATATTTGATTTGTTTTATGCTCGTTGTTCTTGCAGCTAACTGAATAATCCAGGCATTATGTCTGAGACGTGTGAAGATCCGTCATGCATCTTCTCTTTCATCTGAACAGCATTCGGTCATCTCTGTAATTCATTAGAGCGGGGAGATGGCTTCCTGTTGAGAGTTAGATCAAAAAAAAAAATCTCCAGTGTGTCCCGATAATCAACTGGACGATGCGTCATGATATTTAACGTGCATTATATTATGATTATGGCGACTTCCACCACTGCTTATTCAGTGATCTGAGATTGGATGCCTGCTTTGTGATGATCTATAATTAGCTATATGTTAGCTTTACTTCTCCATAAAGTACAAACCTCATATTAACTGATCATTCTTAAAGTGTTAACTTAATTTCAGAGAAGCTTTACTTGTCTTCTGCCTCTTTAAGCGTCGGTTCTCCAGGCGGAAACCCCGTGTTGATGAGAGAGATCAGAGGAAGGCTACGGTGACTCTAATAACCACTTTTTACGCCCGTGTTGAGCAGAAAAGCATCACAACACATGTGCGCTGAACCTTGGAGCGGATGAGCTACAACAGCAGAAGACCACATCAGGTTCCACTCCTTTCAGCCAAGAACTGGAGCCTGAGGCTAAAGTGAGTGCAAAGTGGACAGAAGAAGATTTGAAAAAAGGCCAGGTGAATGAGCAGGTGTACATGTGTTCCTAATAAAGTGGACAGTGACTGTATCTCATATATGACAGAAAATTTGGGCTTTTCACAGCATTGAACGATTTTTTTTGTGGTTTTTTTTTGCCTCTAATAGATAAGGATGTCCCACAGGGATCCGTTACAGGCCATATTCTGTTTATCGGGTAAAACAGCGTGTTCCAAAAGTTTCCACACAGCGAGGAAATTAACACTTTATAGCAAAATGTCTTGCAAAATTTTTCATACTTAGTTTATGGTTTTTTTTTCCCGATAGCCTTTAAGAACGCCTTTGAGAAAGGAAGAACGTATTGAAATCATTCTCATGGCTGGATCGGGAAGCTGTCGCAAGGTTGTGATGGACAGGCAATTACCTGTATAACACCAGAACCTGAATTCATCATGAGTAGGAGAGACGACTCTGTGTGTGTTTACAAAGAAATGACAATCACGTAGAGGATGATTTGTAAATAAAGTTACATTTTGCTAAAAAGTGTTCATTTCCCCTGTGTATGGAGACTTTTTTTGGACACCCTGTATAATTATACAGTCATCTCATCCCTTTTAAACTCCTGGTCTGTAATTTGCTATGT
>CM040474.1:804202-822707 GCA_022758105.1 Pangasianodon gigas | reverse complement strand
CCATAAGAGACACTTTTCAGATAAAAACATAATGAAGGCTGCTGGGTTTCGCTGCAGAAATAAGAAGCGAGTCGACAGTCAAAGTCTCCAGAAGAACTGTGGCTGCTTCTGCAAGATGCTCAGTAACACTTACAGCTCATTTCCTTATAAAACTGCACACACTGCACCTGAGATACTGGTTTATTTAAAGCGAAGGATCATCACACCAAATATTGACTTTGTTTCATTTATTACTGTTTACTGCTCTTTATAGTATTTTTTTAACTGTAGAAACATTTAATTTCATTATTTTGGAAGGCATCTTTTCTCTACATCGTTTCTTTGCATGTGACTAAGACTTTTACACAGAACTGTACATATGTATATATGTGTGTGTGTGTGTGTGTGTATGTATGTATGTATGTATACATGTATATGTATATGTATATATGCATGTGTGTGTGTGTGTGTGTGTTTGTGTTTGTGTTTGCTCAGAGAGAAGGTCACTGAGCGAGTTTTTATGGTGGTTTCCGAGGCCTCTTCACTTCTTATGCACGAGCCTAACCCCAGAGGCATTGTGTACTTCCCAGAACACGGTCATGGAAAGCGTTCAAATGGGCCATTAGTAAACAGCTTTAATGTACATTCATCTTTTTTTTTCTTCTCTCCTTTCTGTTGGAGATTTTCTCAGAGGTGAAGCACTAATACCAAGACAAAAAAAAAAAACCGGCAAAGATTTTAAAGATTGTTCTGCTCAGTATTGAAACCATAATTAATTATCATAAACAGAACGGTTATAATTGATTCATTTCCTATAAAATATCCTGAAGTGTTTTATTCCTCTTATACCACAACAATTTGTCAATAATTATCATTTTGACTTGTTAAATTAAATATCGTACTTTTTATCCGTTTTCAGTTACATTTATTGTTGTTGAACGTCCTCAAAACAATTTATTCCTTTTAAGTTCTCGCTTACGTTATAGCAGCTACAATCAGTTGTTCCCTCACCAGCTTCTCTTTTTTCTCTCTCTTTTGAAATTAATAATAATTTTAAAAATGCAGCTTGTCGTGTTACTGAGAAACCACAAAGAAGCGTAAACTCCTCTGTCCTGAAGATGTCAGAAAACTTAAAGTTACAGCTTTACCTCTGACTGTTACAAAGCGCTGACACTGGAGACTCCTTCCATAACTGTTACAGAAAACGTCACCATTTTTTCTTTGTTAAATAACACTTTTAAAATTCTTAAATTAGAAGTCCCTGTGTTAATTGTTACTACAGACCTAAGGATACACAATATGTAATTTGTACATTTTAAATTTTCAGTATTCCTAGCTATTTGTGTTCCTGAGATAAAGTATGTCTCATTTAAGGGTTCTTGGCTTTGTTAATAGGTTTTACTTGGATTCCTTTCAAAGCAAATTAAAATTGCGACAGGGTTTGATCAAGAATCTAATAGTGGCAGCTTGGTGGTGTTGGGAACTCACAACCTTCTGATCAGCAGCTCAAAGCTTTAAACACCGAGTCAACACTGTTATAAAGCTCTACATAGAACCTTAAAAGGCTTCTCCAGAGGGACAAACTCAGAAACCCTTTAAGTTTTGAGATTTAACTTATTTTTCCAAGAGTAAGGATAAGAACACCATACGACAGTTTCATAAAAGTTTGAAAAACATAGTGAACTGACATAGTGGTACACTCTTAAAAAATTTAGAACCCTTAAGGGTTTTTTTTTTTTTTTTTTTTTTGCTTGGCCATCTGAGGAAAGCCTTAAAGGTTTTATGTTAAACTCTACAATGAAGTGTTTTCCATCTGAAAAGGTTCCAAATAAATCCCTTTTTTGTGGAATCCAAGAACCATTTAATTATCCAGTGAACCTTGAAAGAACCCTTGTGTCTAAGAGTGCTCCAAATACCAAAAAGCTAAATGTTAAAATCCTGACAGGTTCTAGGTATTGCCGTGATATTAAAAGCTATTTATCATAATAATAAAAACTTCAGCTTTAAGATTCGCATTAGCGCTGCTATGGCTTTGGCATTAACACTTCACCTTCCACTCGCATCACTCTCCTCAACACTCACACGGTTTAGACACATTTTTCACGAAGTCTGCTTGAGAGACCCGAGAGCGTTACTCAACATCGCTGACAGTTTTATCCCGGCATTATTAGCGAGGAGGTGGAGCTGTTGTGCAACAGAGGATGAAGGTTGTGTTGCTGCCCCTGTGATTTGTTGCCAGGTGATACTATGTGTGCGTCAGCAGGACAACTTGTCTTGTATCACTGGATTGATATCTGTCGTGACATGCTGACATCATCACTCTTAGGAAATCGGTGTTGTGCTATAAATGATTGGTGTTGGGATGTAAATCGAGCTTAAATCCGTGTCCAGAAACAGTGGCGAGTATGTACATAATGTGCAAACGATTTACTCCATAATGCATTGTGTTATTTGGTTTAATTGGTGCGCAGATGATGAGCTCTGATGGTTGTGAACCTTCAGACCTCCTGCAGCTGTAAAGAGTGGATTAATCATTTTGAAGTCATTTCTATAGTCACATAGGTTCAGTTTATAGTCGACTCAGTTACTTTATTGTCCTTTGGTTTAATACAAGAAATGTTAAAGTATCTTACTGTTTGACCATACCCTAACCACACCCTAACCACACCCTGCCACACTCTATAACACCCTAACCACACCCTAACCACACCCTAACCACACCCTGCCAAACCCTAACCACACCCTAACCACACCCTAACCACACCCTGCCACACTCTATAACACCCTAACACACCCTATCACACCCTGCCAAACCCTAATCATATCCTAACCACACCCTTCCACACCCTACCACACTCTATAACACCCTAACCACACCCTAACCACACCCTAACCACACCCTGCCACACCCTACCACACCCTGCCACACCCTACCACACTCCACCACACCCTGCCACACCCTACCACACTCCACCACACCCTACCACACCATACTACACCCTGAACACACCCTACCATATTCTGACCACACTCTACCACAACCTGCCACACCCTATCACACCCTACTACACACCCTAGCCACACCCTAACTACACCGTACCACACCGTACCACACACCCTACCACACCCTAACTACACCCTACCACACCCTACCATGCCCTGAACACCCAAAACACACCCTGACCACATCATACTACACATTGACCGCACCCTAACATACCCAGACATTTCAGGAACATTATATAAAGAGATCGTCATAAAACAGAAAATTTGTAGGAACCAGAGGTTCAGTCAATTTTCTGTGTCACGCGTCTCATTTCTAGTTAATCACACAGTGTATATGTTTACAGGTTGTGTTCCTAGTCTTGGTGTGTTTTTACATCATGTTCTTTTCGTACGTGTTTTCAAAGTGTTAAGCTCTGTCTAAGAAGATCTTTACCAGGTATTATTTTCTGAGTCAAAACATCGCTTTGATCGGAATCAGTTTGCAGTAATGGAAACTGTTGGGCAGGAAAAGCTCTAGCTGATGACGGAGTCTGGCTGAGATGACCTTGCTCCAGGCTCCATCACGTCCTAATCTCCTTTGGTTCCTAGTCTGCTCATACAGGTAGCACTAGGAAGAACCTTCAGTCGTCTTCATTAAGGATGCTGTATGCCGTCAGCTCACGTGGTGTGCACAGGAGCTAATTAACAGAGCTGGATCTCCATGTCTAAGGAAGTGATGAAGAATTACAGGACATGGTAGAGACGTTGAGGGTTAGTGGTTTTGCTCAACCCAACAGGAAAAGGTTCTTTAAAGATTCTTTGGATTTATGGGTTGAATGATGCCCATGCATTTACATATGCATCCTTTCTGGTATCTATTTTTTCTCAGTGTTCATATTAAAGTGGGAAGCGGGAAGGAAGTCGTCCCCGTATGGCTTTAATCCGACAAAATTAGCTCCTTTCTTTAACTGGAGATGGGCAGGTTCTGATATGATGGTCGAAGTACTGCCTGATTAAAAGTTCCTAATAAAGATGAGACGCTGAGGGTTTAACCTTGCTCTTTGATACCTTTTGTATTGATCAGGTGTAGCTCAGGTCCATTTTAGGCGCTCTCTCTCTTCCCCCTTGACATTCTCCCTGCCTACGCGATCCTGAGGGATTTATTGGAGAGTGTCCTCTCGAAAGGGCACGGAGCTCTAAACTCCATCACATGACCAGGCCGAGCTCCTTTAAAGAGCTCTCGGCGTTCCCTTAAATACACCCAACACGTGACGAGATTCAAGAAAACGGTTCCTTTATCTGATATGTTAAACATATTGAGTCAGAAAGTTGTGGTGTTCCTTACAGGAATCGATGCACAGTCCGAAATTTTACACCTCCTTTACAATCTTTACAAATGAAACACTAGCAACTCGGTCAGAAACACAACACCCAGACAAACCCGTCTGAAACGTAACACAATTTCAAGAGTGTCAAGAAATGTAACACCGTTAAAGAGTCATCAGAAAATGTGTGTTTATATCGGGTTAGAGCAGTCTGATTTACTTCCTCTCACCACCGACAGTCAGCACTCTGTTAGCCTGATCCATGTGTTATAAAGCGACGTAATGATACCTGTATTAATTAAATCAAATCCAAGGCCTTCAGTAGGTATCACTCCTCCCTCACAAGAGTGAATTCTGAGTGGAATAGTGAAAAAGTGAAAAAGCTTCTGAGTGGAATACAGACTGAAAACATCCAGGGTTTTTCCACAAGTCTGGAATTAAAAGCCTTGCTAGACCTGCAAAATTACGTATACTATGACTATAATGAATATTATGAATATTACGGTAATTATGGATATTAAGTTTATTGATATTTAGCAGTTAAAGTAAGACCCAAGATCAAAATCCTGTTATTAGATATTCCCTTACTCCCTGCACTAATTCGTCCTCCCAAATTCACCTGACATTTCATTCATTTATCTGTCTTCAGTGATCCCTTCATCCTGCTCGGGGTGACCGTGGATCCGGATTCTGTGCTATTCGGATCGGATTTGTTTTACATGGGGAGGTGGAGTCACGTAATTATCTCTGGGTATCTCTGGGATTTTAGTCATTTTCGGGATTTTAACATCCAAATCAGTAGCGCTGCGAGATACTGAAGAAAAATGCGTTACGCGGTAACTTGTTAAATAACGCAGTGTGCGGTATGCGGTATGATAATGCTATAAGTGTGTAAAATCAATTTAAATTATATTTATATATTTAAAAACTGAAAATGACATAACCAACATACGTTTCATGTTCTTTTGAAGAAAAGAAAGCGTTCTCTCTGCTATCTGCGTCGCCCTAAAACTTTTCGTAACTTTTTGAAGTATTAAAATCATTCAGTTATCGCAAACGCTTGCGTTACGCATATCACAATATTTACATTTGCAATATTTCAAATTTCGATATATTTTGCAGCCGTACAAATCAGCCATGCCATTCATTTTTTTTACAGAACGTGCGTGCATGTGTGTGGAAAGACTACGCAGTATTTTTACTTTGTATAAAACGAGCAAAAGAAAGTTGGTTTTGTGTTTTTTCTTCAGTATAAAGACACTTCAGGAAGCGCTCGCTCTTTTCTATCGTCTCTCCCCAAAACCTAAAGTGGACAATAAAACACAGCCGGTTTTAGGGAAGTTATTGAGTTCCTAGAAAAAATCCAAATTACAGACAACAAGCGCTTAATAAAAATAAATCTCAGTTACAAAAAAAAAAAAAAAAAGATCAGTTTGTATTAATATGAGTTGTAGCTTGTATGGATAGAATGTTATGCATCCACGTATGCAAACAATGTAGTACTTGAGATGCTAAACAACCTGAAAACACAATTTGGAGGCAATTAAAATTTTAAAATTCAGGCTGTAAAATTTCCATTTGTCTTTCGGTATTTTGTATTGTTAAATGTTTTGTGTATAGATCTGTTTTATATTACTTGTACAGCACTTTGGTTTCAACTTCATTTGTTTTTAAATGTGCTTTATGACTAAACTAAACTAAACTAAAATATAAACAGCATCAATACACAATTTTTGTTTGCCTCCAAGTTTTTAACACCAAAAATTAAATCAAAAATTAAAAAATGACAAGCACGTACAATTCACAAGCACCACAGCTGAAGTTGTAAAGACAGGCTTAGAGGAGATTCTTTGTGATCGGATCGCTGCTGTTCTTATGTGGCTATAACATTAATAATAGATCAGAATTCTGTTCAGGCCGGAGGAGTGCAATCGACCTGCAACATCCAAGCAACATCCACTGCAGTGATGTGCACAGAGGTGAAGATAGACTTCACTGCCTCAGAGGAAGTCTTGCTGGTAAATAACAACAACAATATAGCAGGATATCCACTGCGTTTTATAGCCACACAGCATAATAAACAGCAGTGATGATTCTGATTATTACATTTCATTTATTATACAGATGCATCGATGCAGAGTATGAGTAGGAATGCATGTTTTTTGGTACTCATTGATACTGATACTGAAACTGAAATGAGTAAACAGCATAATATCATAATAATAATTAATCAATCAAGGTGTGTTTAGGTTATGTTGCAAACTCCTCGTGCTGAGTTTTATGTTTAAGATGTTATGGCTTGTAAACAGTGTGTTTAATAGAGAGTGTTAGGACGGCTGACCTTAGCACGTAGAGCCGTATCAGCAAGCGTGGTCATTAAAAACGAGTGCAAGCTTGCATGAGAAGTAAAGTGTAGCGAGTGGCGAGTGAGTTCTTAGTGCTCAGTACTCGCTGAAATGAAGTGCTCTGCCGTCTGACAGTTTCTCAGCATGCTCGGTTCAGCGCTCCACGCTCGCCGATACGTTTGTGTGCGTGCAATTTACAGCATCTTGCACTTGTATTTAATGGCCGTTCTGGCTGATACTGCGCTGCACGCTCAGGATGGCCGTCCTCGCTCGTTTTTATCAGGTTGATCGGAAGGAAGATGCTGTAGTTCCTCCTCTTGATATTTTCACAGAGAACAGTTTGCAGTCTTTGATCACTGATCGTGAAATACATCCAGATTGTTGTCATTTCGTGTCGTCTGAGCATTAACTAGGATTACATCACACAGTATCACATGAGATCAGATGTTAGAGCATTTTTTACCACTACAAGTACGAGTTAGTGAGCATGGTTTTGGACTGATACCAGTATCACTGTTGCTGCATTCCTAATTTATTTTATTTATTTATTTATTTATTTGTATAAAAGTTCTGACTCCATCATGGTGTTTCTTTGGTCATTATTTTCTCTTCTCAAAGCAAACTGCATCAGGGGCTTCCCCTCGTTCAGAGATATACAACTCTCCCGGCACAGAGCAGTCTTGGCTCGCGTCCTGGTCACCACTCTGAAACGGAAGAGCACTTTACGGGCTCGGTGAGATCTTATTAGCCGGAGTGAGATGATGTCAATAGCTCCAAGTGTGTTCTCCTCTTCTTTCACTGCAATTTGTACCAGCGCTAAACATCAGCACCGTACCTCGCTCGCTCTGTGATCCCGGGGTCATGAAGGAAAACGACGAGGCTTCAAATAATCACGCAGAAGGAGCAAAAGTCAATCATTCAATCAGCCTCGTTTATTTCATACATAATTACACAACTTTCTGAGACGTTGTCTTCTCAGTTCGCTGGAAAAAATTATATCTTGGCAAATGAAAATATCTGATACGCGACTCTATCTAATATCTCTCATTACGAGATTATTTCAGAACAAATGTAAAATTATTAAACCTACACGGCCATTTAAATGCTTTTGAACATGAAGTTTTTTTTATAATTAATTACAGTAAATGTTTAAGTAAATAAGGAAAACATTAAAAGCAACACACATAGGATTTTATTCCTTACTTAATAAGACCTGATATACAGTGTAATAATTAATAAATGACGGATATAAGAATAAGATGTTGTGTTATATTATGTTATTAATGTGATATAATTTCTTTATCCTATAAGCAGTTGCGTTTAGAAAGTTGCAAATTTTGCTTAAAATTAAAAAAAAAAAAACAGTGCTAGCTTTGAGAAGTGTGAAGCCACACCTCCTTTACTGTGACTGACAGTCACAAGGCCACGCCTCCTTCACTGGGACTAACATCAGATCAATACGAGCCACTGTGTTCAATATTCTGTAGTTTTTGCTTAATGAATTTTACACCTTTTATTATCAACAGGGGACTGCTATTGTGTAAGGGCCCAATATTGGCAGTGACCTTTGACCTCCCCAATTCCCTCTATGCTTGTAAAAGATTTAATTCCACCTCGGAGCCATAAAGACAATGATCTTTAACCTGAGTGATGAGGAAACGCGAGTTTGTGACAGAACGCAGTTCACTGTAATATTAAGAATTAGCTGCTGGATAGAGCTGGGACGATATATTGATATACTGCTACAGTGATATACCAAGAGGAAATTTAACTATAATTACCATTATCATTTTATCATTTTATCATCTTTACACTGTTCTGGTGTAGATAACGATGTCGATGCCTGCAAAAATATGCTATAAGTTTTTTAAACCCCTTATTAAAGGTGTGATTTTAGAGAAAGTGGCACTTTATTATGGTGTTCAAGTCGACTTTAAATAATATTCTGGAATATACCAAAAATCCTGTGACAGTCTTGTCCCAGGGTTTGTGTTTCTGTTCCCATGGCAACTGCACCAAGGGCTTTTGTGTTTATGTGTTAAAGTAATTTTGCTTTCGGTCCTGTCTCCGCTGACCGTCTCAGTTCTGGCTCGTTTACCTGACTGTGTGCACCTGAGACGTGTTATTAAAAAGAATTTGTAGTTAATTCATCTTGTCTTGTATTGACAGTTTAGTACTTAAAAAGTTATTCATCAGCTTGTTTCGTTAATTGAGACACCTCCATGAGAGAAAGCTATCGCTTGTATTAAAAAAACGAGCAATAAAACACAGATTACTGATGTCACATCGTTGCCGGCTTGGGCCACAAAATGGCCGACAAGAACTACATTACCCATCAGCCCTAGCGCATCACATGATCTAGTCACGCTCACAGATTGCTCACACCTGTTTTGTGTTTCACTAATTACTAACCCTATTTAAGATCTTTGTGTTTCGTGGTCAAGCTTTTGTCGCGTCTCACCTTCGTTGTTCTTAATCTCATGTATGTATTAAACACACTAAGAGTCATTGTGGAGAAACTTTACACTGTGTTTGGTTTTATTTATCATGTGGTTTATTACTATTAAAATATTTGACACCGAATGATGAAATCTGAAACTAAATATTTTCCAAGAATTTTAGTTTTCAGCTCATAAGTTTTAATGCAATTTACCAAGAAGAGCCATATTAATTAAAAATGTCTCTATAATTACAATCAGTCATTTAAAAGTGGACATTAATCCAAACATGGATCTGATTTATGATAAATTTTATATGTTATATTAAATTAGAACCACAGCACAGACTCTAAAGTGGCGTCCGCTGTATTCCATAACCCCAAGGTCAAATCATTTAATTATTTTTATTTTAGTCCTGATTTATGACCATTTTAATTGAATTTCTTCTTTTATTAAAACACAATGACAAAACTACAGGTTTATCACCTGATCCACAAAATCCACATCACAAAGAGGAGCTGAAGCTAACTGAGAGGATTTCTGTTGTTTCTTATCAAGAAATGGAGATTAAAAACAAAAAAAATATATATGTTCTTATTTTTAAAAGAGGAAGAACAATAATATTAGTTTATTAAAACGATAAAGAAATGCTACTTTTCTCTGATTTTGAAATTCTGGCAGCTTTTAATATTATTATGGTGTACCATCATATAAACACGCACGTATGTGGCTAAAATATATTAATAAATTAATAAAATGTAATTAAAAAATAATACATGTAATTTATATATTTAATGTTTATGTTTTTATATTATTATTATTATTATTATTATTATTATTATTATTTGGCCATATTTATTATTTATTTTGAAATATTTTTAAAGACATTTTTATTTCCAAACTGCACATAATCTATCAGCTGTTTATTTTGATTTTATTTATTACCTGTAATAAAAAACGATTACGTAATTTAAAAATAAATGTAAATGATACAGTTGTATTTCATCCTAACTAGATGACGTTTTAATGATCTATTTCACAAATCCAGAACTCACTGAACCACCGCAGTCTTTATGATTAGACGTAAAGGAAATTTGTTTATTATTATTATTATTATTATTATTATTGATCAGAGTGTTTTGTTTTCCGTGTTGGTACGCGGCTGCTCTCCGTACGAACTGGCTGGGACCAGATGAGACCCCGAAACGCCCCGCGCTCTAATGATGCTCGCGCTCGGCCGAGCTGTGTGTTATTAGCATGACATGACAACAAAAGTGCATACTATTACCTCCAGCTCCTCTGCCCACTCGGGCTCAGCACTCGCTGCCACAGTCGGGAGCCCTGCCACTGATTTTTAGCTTTTTAGGACAAACCCTGTGCATCTTCACCTTCACTCTGATCCCCAGCAACACATTTTAAAGAAATGTGAAAAATGAAATGTAGAGATCTTAGCTCTTGTGTTTATTAATGCTAATAATATTAATAATAGTTAGAACGTTAATGTGGATTGTCTTGGAAAAGACAAAATGGAGCTTTCTTTCTTTTTTAGCTTAGAAAATGCTCCATATTTTTCGCTCACGATGACGCTTTACACGAGTGAAAATTAATATATAAATAAAATAAAAACCAGGATTGGACTGACATGATCACAGATAAGGAACATTTTCTGATCCACTCCTCTGCCGTGAACGCGTGGTGACTGAAAGTTTCCTTCTTTTAACGCAGCGTCAGGTAGATCAGCTTGGATCGTTATTTCTGTCAGGAAATGTGGAATCTTTACCATGTTTGCAGTTATTTAAAAGAAAATAAAAAGTCAGTATTGGGTCAGTGTTGGGTATTTTCCAGTAGTCAGATATTGTTGTTTTATCAAAAATGAAACAAAAAAAGGAAAAATTGCTTGAAAGTGTCGTATTATAGCGAGGCGGAAAAGTGAGAGTTCATTTATTTCGGTAGAATGTTGTGGAATAAACGGGACGTGATAAGAGGAATCACTCTGAGCCTCTGGTAGTAATGCAGAAAAACAGATTTTCTCTAAATTTTATATGCACTTGGAAATGTTATTATCTACACCGTTATAGCAAAACATTAATGATATATTTATTTCAGATTTTCTTATCAGGGTGTATTGTCTTACTGATATATCATGAGGCCTCTAATACAGACAAAATACTCATACTGAATTAAATCAGTCAAGTTCCAGTAAAAATGCACTGTACAGGAAATGCCCTTACACTCACGCACACACACACACACACACACACACACACACACTCGGATGCTAACTGAATAAAATACTCGTTTATGCTAGCTAGCCTTCCTGTTAGATAACCTGCATGATAAAAGAATGAAGCTCCATGCAGTAGTGGAGTTAAGAATAGGTCGAGGATGTTGGACAGCGTGATTATCACCCTCAGCACTGTGTTTATGGGAGACACACATACTCTCTCTCTCTCTCTCTCTCTCTCTCTCTCCATCTCTCTCTCTCTCTCTCTCTCTCTCTCTCCAGCCTGAGGGACTTCATGTGTGAGGGAAGCTGTAAGTACTAAGCTGAGGGCTCGTCTGTAAATCACAGGGAGTCATCAGGGCCACATTTATTGACTAATCACTGTAATCAAACCCTCCACACACACACACACACACTTCCTGCCTCCCCCGCACATGCAAAACACACTGCACACAGAAGACACCGGTGGAAATATGTGAGATTCACTCATTCACCCGCTGTGCTGGTGCACTGCTATGTTTATAATACATTTACAATATATATATAAAATGTTTATAAGGGTCTTACATCAACTCTGACACAGAAAATTATACTAAAGTGATAATAAGGTTAAAGCAAAGTCTCGGACCTTCAGCAGCTCGCACTTAGAAGTCGCTTTGGATCAGAACAGTTGTCGAATAAAGCTGGATTTACGCTTAAATTGTGAGCTCCAGTCTTAGAATACGTAATGTTCAAGTTAAGTGCTACTGTGACCTAAGATGGCCGGCGAGAGATTCTGTCAGCGTGAGAAATTTACTATGACTATCATCTAAAATCCACCAATAGGAAGCCGGCAAACTCACAGGACAGCTACAGATACGGTAGCGGTGATGAAGACACGTAAACAAAACATGCTAATGGACAGAAAAAAATGCATCAAGCTGACTTTGAAGAATGATTGTGTTTACGCGAGCCTGTTTTCTGACATGAGCTGACTTCAGGATGATCGATGACTTGAGCAGGTCGTAGTAATTTCCTTTAATCGCACGTCTATAGTTAGAGGATCCTTATCGTATAATCTGACATGGAGAACACGCGCATCACACAGACTGATATAGAATTCAGACGAGATTTTACTGGGATCATTATGATGCTCAGAATTGGTGTCAATAGGCCGCCACTGGCACATCAGGAATGGGGGCGGGGCTGGAGGGGACGGGGGCGTGGTCGAAGGCGTGGTGATGGGCCAGCCTGAGAGAGAGCTCGGTCCTGTGCCACTCTGGCCAGTTGCGCAGTTCTACCTATACATACGTTCCAACACTGAGCACCTGATGTCTCGTCTCTTCATCTGGGTGATGATCGATATAAACAGTGTTTAAGGGAATAGACACCATCACACTCGAAGATCATTCCTGATGCCAGCTGTGTGCACAACTGTGAGCGGAAATAAGAGCTGGAGGAAACGGGAATTCCACTTTCTACTTTCTATTTTCCATTTCCATTAACACTGGAGAAAGTTTTAAAACATTTTTCATTAAAACATCACTGACTTTCAGATAGCACTAGGATATATGTATATATAAAACAATACGGTTAAATTTATTCATCTTCAATAAGCGCTCTAGATTTTTCAGTAAGTAAGGGTACGGAGCGTATCCCAGGAACGCTGGGCGTGAGGCGGGAATACCCTCTGGATGGGACGCCACACACTCATTCACACCAAGCGGTAATTTAGAGTCAGCAATCCACCTAATGGCAAGTTTTTAGGAGCTGAGAGGAAACCGGAGAACCTGGAGGAAACCCACACGGACACAAACAGGCGAAGTTCCACATGAGCTCGCTAATTTAGTCCTGTCCAATCATACAACAGCTGCTACCTGGGGAGGGTGAAGGCTAAGACGTGCTTCCTCCGAGAGAAAACAGTCACAGTGTGGCGTAACACACGCGGAGGAAAGCGCTATCTGCCCTCTTCCACATACATGAGCTCACAGACGCCATATTGCCCAATCCTAAATCCAGTACGTTATTGCTAAAATGATAAAACTCTAATATAACCATAACCATGACTTATATAAAATTATAACATTTGTTTTTGTTTGTGATGCCACTTTTGCTTCATGTTTACAAACATGAACAGTGTGTTTTAACACTTTTGAATTCTCTAATCTGATTGGTCAGAAGGTGTTGATTTTAATGCACTCGTTCTGTCTAGTTCGTTATCGTTTCTACGGTAACAGCTCATTCACAGGGACTTGGTTGGTAACACTAGCTCTGCTTTGTGTCGGATCGCATCAGATCACCTTGTCATGGATTATTTTCCAATAACAGCACATCCCCAAGTGTTTTATTCCTTCCTTACCTCACCTTGTTCCTGTGCAGTGACACTGTGTGGTACGAGGTTATTGTAATAAATTACTTTTCTAAGAGAGTTGACGGTATCAGTAATCACAGTATCGTGTAGCTGATTAGCTAATAACATATTAGTTCAAGTATTTTGATACGTATCGCATATCATAATTATATCATTTTTGCCATATAATATCACAATGATATCATAATTACGTGATACATATTGAGGAATATAGTATTGTATTTGCTGGAACAATGATTAGTTTCAAACTTCTGTGCAATATTAATGCATTTTAAATGGTTTTTCATGTTTGTTAGAGCAAAACACTTTAACGTTATTAAGATCTTTTTTTAATAGCGAGTCAGTTTGACTCAAACAGGACGTGAGGATTAATGCTCTGTGTGTGTGTGTGTGTGTGTGTGTGTGTGTGCGCTCTCAGTTTCAGTCCACTCTGTTATGTCATTATCACAGTGTAAATGGACAGAATGTCACGTACTCAGCAAAAAACCCCCACTGACGATTACTCCAAATAAACCCCCCGTCCTATAAAAACCCAGAATCCAGCAGATCCCGTATCACCCTTCCATAAATACCCGCGATATTGATCATGAGGTCCTCGGCTTTCCAGGCAGAGTTTCCTCTTCCTCTGTGCGCAGCGATGATGACGGTGATTTCCAGAAATAATTCAACCTTCAACCTCCCGCAGTGACAGTCGCTGTAGAGCACACCGTCAGCGTGGCTTTCTATCCTACAAACATGCCTCTTCAAAATCATTTCAAAACTACAGACAGGCAAAGAAGGCACAAAGTAATGCATTTTAAGAGGAAAAATGATTATAACACAAGACATTACAAGTTTAGAATAATGATGAAACAGGAAATAAACATGATGTCTGTATTTTATTTAGGGTCTTGGACTGATTGTGGCACCAAGAGGGTTTGGAAATTATAATCCGTATAGTGTTATAGCCAGTATAGGTATAATCCTATATAACTATATACAGTACAGTATATATTGTATACAGTCTATAATATGAAAATGATTACACACACCGTGATGCATTAGTGCTACAGCTATTTGCATAGGCTAATTAAAATATTTTAAAAATATTTTTTAGAAGAATTATTTTTATGTTCATCTCACTTGTTTGTATTGGGCCAATAATAATTAAAACAACAGCAATAATAAAAATATAATAATAAAATAAAATAATAAAAGTTAAAAAAGCAATAATAATAAAAATAAGAGCTTTTTTTATCAATAATATTTCATGATTTTTACGTTAGGTGGCATTTAATTTATATAATAATAATAATAATAATAATAATAATAATAATAATAATAATTTAGATAAATGTCATGTTTATTATAAAACTAAGTGTCATTATTATTATTATTATTATTATTATTATTATTAATAGAGCATTTCTAATTTTCAGTATTCATATATTTTTACATGTATAAACAAATTACAAGTTTACAACTGTAAAATTAAATTAATTGAAATTATAATGAATTATTTTTATGTATAGCTCAGATTTTTTGGTATTAGTTCAACTTTTAATTTGGATAATAATAATAATAATAAAAAGAAGAAGAAGAAGAAGAAGAAATATTTTAGCTAAATGACATGTTTATTACAGGCATAAACTAATTTATTACTATAAATCTAATTGTTTTATTATTATTATTATTATTATTATTATTATTATTATTATAGCACTTCTAATTTTCAATATTCATATATTTTTACATATATAAACAAATTACATCCTACTGTAAAATTAAGTTTATTAAACTTATAAGGGGTTAAAGTTCTGCACTATTGACCGGAAGGTTTTGGGTTTGAATCCCAGAACAGCCAGATAATATGTAAATACGTGTTAGACGATGCGTTTACTCATCGTTCAAATCCATTGCTTTTATGCTACATTCATGTTTCCTATATTTATATATATTTTTAAAAATCTGCTGTAATGTGATTTGCTGTTAACTGGACACACAGGCGTGGGAATAAAAACCACTCTATCTGTTTTAAAGAGTGATGTGAGAGCACCGTATTTGAAATATAGCCTTATAAGGGGAACCCATTTTACGGCTGAAGCGGTAACACAGTGTGGTGTGTGTTATCACTTCTACAGTCACACTGAGACGATAAGCACATGGAAAAAAAAAGAAACGAGAGATTTAAGATGGAGCTGTGGTCCGCGGTCCTGACCATATAAACACACACTTGTATTACTGTATTTGTAAGGACCAAATATTTTCATAAGTACAATATTGTGACAAAATGACCTGTATCATGTTATGTAATTATTCTTCGAGATATATCTAAGACATTTCCCTCATTAGAGCCAGGATTTTTGTCCTTGTGATATCTTTCATCCTTAACACTTCCCTTATTCATCCTTTTTTTTTTTTTTTTGGTTCTAATTCACATGCGTGACCACCTTCTCATCACACACTCTTTAAATCCACCCCGTCACAGATTAAATCCCAAATCCTCATGTCCGGCCAGATTGTCCTCCACACTGGAACGTTTTTCTGGGACCTCAGTTAAGTTTTTAAAGTAACTCAGCAGGCGGCGAGGGGGAAAAAAAACGTCCAGATCTCTCAATTAATCTGCTTAGCACAGGAGCCAGATGTTCCAAGGACTCAGCACAGGTCACACACACTTACACACACTTATACAAACACACACACAAACACACACACGCCCTCGGATAGGACAGCTAGACTCAAAATAACCTCAGTGTTCAACTCCCCTTGCCGCTGGATTTCCCAGAATTTCCAATGCAACACTCAAGATAACACACACTCACTACACGGAATCGGAATAAATACTAAATACGACAGCATGAAGTGTGTGAAGCTGAAACACACCCGACTCGGCAAACTGCTTGCAATTAAAAACCATCAACGTAAAACCGTACAACAAATACAGAATTGTGTAATTACTAGAGATGCATCAATACTGACGATACTGCAATCAGGTATCGGTCCAATACCGTGCTCATGGACTCATACTCGTAAAAAAAATACCAACATCAGATGCCGGGTGATACTGTGGGACGTAAGCCTAGCGTATGTTGTTACGCAAAATGACAGTGTCACTCTCGTTCATGAGGGTCGTGCCATGTGACACTTCCGCAGACGCTTTTCTCCAAAGCGACTTAAAACTGAGCAGTACGGGGATTTGACCTCACAACCTTCTGATCAGTAGCCCAGAGCCTCATCCGCAGAAGCACCACTGCCAAGAAATACAGTCATGTTTTATCACTATTAGGAGCTTTAAGAGGAATGAGGAAAATGCGTAGATGTTAATTAAGAAATATAAGAATGGTAAGGAATGAATTACTGAACAGACTGGACTGCAGAAGGAGGACACGAGTATACCCGGAAGCTGAGTGCTTAGGGAAATAAGAGGCTCGTGACCATGGCTAATTTGAGCTTTTGTGGCTTTCGGCTCTTCAGTGGGCGGTTTAGAGGACGTGCGGTTTAGGATTACTGCAAAGTCACTGAGAGCTCAGTACACTGAACTGAAGCCAAGAAGCCATCGTTCAAATCCTTATAGCTTCGTATCAGTGACTGGTGCTGATTAGATCGATAGTTCGGATAGTTAGTGTTTGTGTTAGTTGATAGACGTAATGGTGGTCGTGCTGTTTGGGATGGTGATACTACAGCACTAAGACATGTCTGTTTAATCAGTAACTAATAGTAGCGTGTAGGAATGTGTTCATACTGGAAACCTCTGCAAGATGCCATGCACTATTATTACCGGCAAGATTTACTAGAATTTACTAGAACTGAGAAGCAGAAGTGGTGCAGACATCAGAATTGAATTTTTCAAAATTCCCAATGCAGAAGTACCAACAATGCTAAGCAGAAAACACTCACAGACACAGAATTATGTCTGTTGTAGGGGTTACAATGCATTTATGATACAGTAAAAATCAGCACTGCCTGAATATCTGTTCTTTGTAGAGTAATAAAGCGTTCTTTAGCTTTTAAAAGGGTCCCAGACCGGAACGTTTTTTGATAGGGAAACCTCTGTTGTAGAGATGTATAGAGAACCTTCATGGGTATAGTATAGTATAGTATCATATCGCATCATAACGTATCATATAGTATCGCATGGTATTGTATCGTAGCACGTAGTATAGTGTATTGTGTTATCGCATCGTAGAGTATATTATAGTATCACATCATATAGTATAGTATCGCATAGTATTGTATAGTATAGTATATTATACTTTCGCGTTGTATCGTAAAGTTTTGCATCGTATAGTATAGTATCGCATCGTTTTGTATCATATAGCGTATTGTATTATCGTATTGTGTAGTATAGTACTGCATTGTATAGTATATTACTGTATCGCATCGCGTTGTATCGTATAGTATAGTATCGCATCACATCATATCGTATTGTATCATATCGCATTGTATAGTATCACATCACATTGCATAGTATTGTATCATATCATATAGTATAGTGTATTGTATTATCATATAGTATAGTATCACCTCATATCGTATCATATTATATAATAGGGTGTGGTATAGTATAGTATGATGTGGTGTAGTATGGTGTGGTGTGGTATAGTGTAGTATGGTGTGGTAGAGTGTAGTATGGTGTGGTGTGGTGTAGTGTGGTGTGGTATAGTAAGATATGGTGTGGTAGAGTGTAGTATGGTGTGGTGTAGTGTAGTGTGGTGTGGTATAGTGTAGTATGGTGTGGTATAGTGTAGTATAGTGTGGTAGAGTGTAGTATGGTGTGGTGTGGTAGAGTATAGTATAGTATGGTATAGTGTAGTATGGTGTGGTATAGTGTAGTATGGTGTGGTGTAGTGTAGTGTGGTGTGGTATAGTAAGATATGGTG
>CM040474.1:766387-804102 GCA_022758105.1 Pangasianodon gigas | reverse complement strand
TAGTGTGGTAGAGTGTAGTATGGTGTGGTGTGGTAGAGTATAGTATAGTATGGTATAGTGTAGTATGGTGTGGTATAGTGTAGTATGGTGTGGTGTAGTGTAGTGTGGTGTGGTATAGTAAGATATGGTGTGGTATAGTGTAGTATGGTGTGGTGTAGTGTAGTGTGGTGTGGTATAGTGTAGTATGGTGTGGTATAGTATAGTGTAGTATGGTGTGGTATAGTATAGTATGGTGTGGTAGAGTGTAGTATAGTGTGGTATAGTATAGTATGGTGTGATAGAGTGTAGTATGGTGTGGTATAGTAAGGTATGGTGTGGTACAGTGTAGTATGGTGTGGTATAGTATAGTGTAGTATGGTGTGGTATAGTGTAGTATGGTGTGGTATAGTAAGGTATGGTGTGGTATAGTATAGTGTAGTATGGTGTGGTATAGTGTAGTATGGTGTGATAGAGTGTAGTACAATGTAAGAATAGTGCAATTTGAGAAAAAGTCTTAGTCCTTTCATCTTTTTCTGCATGCTGTGCCAAAAAACTCTGATGTAATCAATGCACAGATGGAGAAAGTTCAATAATCTGCCTCTTAAGTCTCCATCTTTCTCTCTAACACTTAAAAACATGAGATCAGACAGCAGTGAAGTGGATAAGAAGTGCACAGTAATGTAGAAAGCTTGTCTTCTTCTCCCTAAAGCTCACTGTTTTGATTAACGAGCGGGCCATGGCAGCATTACACTCTGGGAATTTGTGCCCTTCTAAAGTTTAGCCTTCGGGTGTTTCCCGCTTTTCAAGCTGTCCACCTTCAGATGATTAAACGACTGAAGCGATTGTAGGAAAGCACTTTGTCAGTGTAGGGCACACACTCGTTTTGTTAGGGATATATACAGGAAATAATTTCAGTTTCATTCATGAGATTTACTCAGCAGGTCACTGTGAGTGTGTCGAGAGTTCTTCAAGACAAACCAGCAAGTTAAAAGCATCATACATCTACGTGTGCACGTTTTATTGGTAATGCAGTGTGTGTAATGTTCTTTCAACCTTCAAAAACAGCAAAACAAACAATATATATCTACAACATGATATATGTACTTCTTATAGAAGGACCGTCATCATTTTTTTATTCTCTAAATATTTCTTTTTAGAATAATAATGAAGACGTTAATACTGTGAAATGACAGATATGGAGTTAATCAGTGACCAAAAAAAAGTGTTCCAAAAAAAAAAATCACAACTTTAGATTTTAAATTCCTAACACTATTCCTGATGGCACTCTCGGCATCTTCTCCACCAGCTTCATGATGGAGATTCCCCCAGGAGGCTTTTCTAAAAGTTCCCAAATAAACCGAGCTCCTCTCTGCTTCTCAAAAAGTTGGATTGCAGGTGGATTTATTTATTTATTTATTTAAAATTTGGTTCAAAAATAAACAGAAATAAATCTTTAAGACACCGTAAAAATATATATTAAATTCAGTGTGTCCAAATTTTTAACTGGTAGTGTAGATTTTTAAAAAAGCTGTACATTTAGTCCTAATGTTTAATTAAAACTTGTTAAAATTAGGATCCTAATGTGTTCATCGGTTGTCCCTCTAGGTGAACTCCTTAATGTGTTTTTTAAGGGATTTCCCTTTTCAGAAAAGAGAAATCTAGAACTGCAAATACCTGTACATGCATGGCATAAAATCTATAATCTTCTTGTATCGTTACATTCACTTTGTGCGGTCTGGATTCAGTAAAGCTGCTTTGATTCATAGCACTGTATCGTCCAGACGTGACCTACAGAAACGTGTGAAACAACTAATTTCAGCTGAACCAATTTTATTTAGCTATTTATAAGGGAAATGTTTGGGTGTGAGTACTCCTGTTTTCAAACTAGTGTGCTGCTTTATTGGCCAGGGCTCATTTGTAATAGAGGTTCTAATCTCAGTGTGAATTAACCAGGAAATAACCGTTAAATAAAGAATAAAATAAAATAATAAAACACCCAAAATCCCTTGAGGAAGAGTGTATAGTTCCTGGGAAGCTTGATTTTTGGTGTCCATCTGGGAATGACTGGTGGCTTCCCTGCTGACTGAAACTCTAGCATCATTAATAAAAATAAAAAAATAATAAATAATAATAATCACTGTTATAAATACGTATATACAGCACATGGGACAGTGGTACGATAACATTTTAGGTTCTACGCAGAACTCAGCTCTGTGATTGGACTGGATTCTGCTGATTTGTTTTAGATAAAAAGCTTCCACCAAATGAATACAAATAAATATACGCTTGGCCGTTGAAACCCAATCTTCCTCTGCTTTATAACCTGCGGAGCTTTAAAGAGGAAGATCCGTTCACCTTTCTGTCTTTATCGACCTGCGTGTCCGTTACTGAAGGGATTACAGCCAGATTCTTTTTTTAAACCTGGTTCTGAACACGCCTGTTGACCTTTAACCTGACGGCTCAATCCTGGCGTCACATCACACGATGTCTGTCTCTTATCCTCTGTCTCTCGTCTCCCATAAAGAGTACAGCGTGTATTCCAATGTTCTCTGCGGCCCAACGTTGATAAATTACACCAGATTTATTGGTGCACTTGTGGTTTTGTGGCTTTAATGTAATGCACAATTAAAGTGTATTAAGCCAGACAAAAAATCAACTAAAGCGTTACAGCACAGGGAGTAAACTCGTGCCTTCGGGTGTGTTCTCACAGTGACTCTGCAAGAGACTTCTGCGTGTCTGATAGGATTTCCTTTAAGATCTGGCAGTGCCATTGCTCAGGAGGATTTCACGTGGCATGTCGTGTCCTCTGTGGCTGAGCCTTTGGATTAACCTCCTCCAAGTCCAACCGCTCTGCAAATAGAGAATGTGTAATTATATAATGCATACTATAGCAAACTGTGAAGTTGATACGAAACTATCCAGTGTGTTTTCGTTTTCCTTCTGTATTCAGAGCTGTGACGAGCATACTTACGTTGTCTTCTCCACAGCCGGATGTTTCAGGATAACTGTAATAATAGGATTTAGATGCTATCTATAGTGAGGATCCCGAAAGGTTAGACGTGGTTACTCACTCTTTCCAACCTGACAGGAAGAATCGAGATAAGGTTCAACGTACAGGTGTTACGATATGTCGCTAATAGCTAATACTGTTGTGTTATAGCTGTCTAATGACACCACCTGTATATAGGTGTGGTAGGTGTTTGCCTTAAACTATGCTATAAGTCCATTTGAAAAAATATTGACCTTCATATAGAACGTTGTATAAATACTATATAACGATAAGAAGCGATATAGCTGTGAGAATTTTTAGTTTTCTGGTTAGAGAAACTTATAAACAGTACTTGCCTCAAGCAACTTCAAAGAACTTCAAGCTCTGTAATCTCATTTTCAAATAAACTATTTTGTAAAATAGCAGTGATAGTCTGTCTTTATAAATTTAACTTCAAAGTAGAACTGTGTTTTTTTCATCATCATCACATCCAGCTTTTCGGTATAATTCTGCATTTTGGATCACTTGGGTATGGACTGATACACTCTTCAAAAAAAGGGGGGGAGGTTTCTCTGGTTCATTAGATAATTAAAGGTTCTTAGCTTAAAAAAAAAGGGGGCTTTCTCTTAACCCTGACAGAGAAACACTCCCCTGGGTTCCCCAGAGAGACAACCGAAACCTCTTAAGAGTTCTGAATTTACTATGATTGCTTTCACATTTGCGGATCCCTGGTCCTCTTGAAAACTGTGGTCTGGGCATCAACTGAACCGTGATGCGGTGCACATCAGGAGAGGAAGCTATAAGCTCTCGCCGCTGCATGCTAAGCACTGTAATTAGCTCACCTTTGTGGTGCGAGCACTTGCACTGATGCATCTCAGAAAGAAAAAAAAAAGCTGTGCTATTCCTGCTTGAGTGTTAGTTCCAAAGGAAAATGAAAAGCAGTAAACGGATGAACTTAGTGTTGAGCATTTTGTAAACCTGCGTGCTCAAAAGTGGTGTATGGAACTGCGCGATTTATTCATGGTTCAGAAGAAATTCTTCTGTGTGAACGCAAACCTGCGATTATGAGCCTAAACAAACCCAGAATCGGTCTTGGGTGCAGACTCATGTATTCGGATCAAGTATGAAAACACCGCAGCCCAGATGTGTACCAAACTGCAATAAGGAAAAAATTATCCCAGTCATCCCGGATGGCCACCTCATAATGTTCCAGCATTCAGTTACACAGTGAAGTTTAGTTCCTGTTTATAGATGACAGGAAGTCCCTGTGTGTCCTAAACCACATCAGCAAGTCTGTGTGAAGTCACTGAGGAACGTGGATGTGGTTTGAGGAAGATATTTACAGAAAAATATCAGTATTATCTGTAAGCCAGTCGTCAATAAACATTTTCGACATGTGAGGAAACTGGGAAATTTCTTCATTTCATTTCTTAAAAGCAGGTGACTTTGAAAAAAAATATATATTTTTGACGCACTGAACATGTTTTCCTTGTTATGGTGTACCGTCACTCCCTTAATCTACATGCACCATGACCAGATCCTGTCATAATAAAAGAGTAAAATGAAAACAGATCTTAGGTTTCAATGTCACGAGCTCTGCAACCCTACCATTTAAATATTTAAAATGTACTTATGATGCCTTTGTTTTTAATCTCAGGATGGGATTGACAGTAAAATGGATGGGTGATAACACTTTAGTCATTAAGGCCTGTGAGCAGGAGGCAGTAGCAAGTGCAGCATTCAGTATAACCATTCAGTATTAGCAACATTAGCGTTCTGGAGTGAAGTATCTTTACATAAGAGCATGGTGCCTTCCGCTGTAATGCTGCAGACGCAGTGATTGATTTAATGGCGAGAAATGTGATCTGAAGAATGGTATCTCAGTCAGAAATATCCGATTAACCCGGTCAAGCAGAGTGGAAAAACCTCGAGAGAGATCCATTCCATAAACTAACAAAGCAGCTGATCAATACATGCTTGGCAGTGTTTATCACCCGAGATGTTTGTGCGGAGATAAGGTGGCACACGCTGAATCTCATGTAATTCTAATAAATATAGAGGAACTCTGGTGTCATATTCACTTTCCAGGTGGTTTTGAGTTCCACGAGGCAAGATAATATGAGTTCATTTTTAGAATACTCTTCTTCAGATTTGTTAAGAAGAACCTTTCATCATCTACTATTTATTAAATTTAAAGGAAAAACCTGAATAAAGAACCTGGAGAGTGGAGATGCTTCCAGACAGGTGATCAAGAAATCTTAATTAGCATCATAATTAGCATCATAACATTCTCTCTAGTGTGTATAAAATGCTGAGCGGGCCCAGTTCACTCTGATTTGGGAAAGACCTCAGTAAGTTCAGTAATCGTGATTAGTGTGATATGTAAGGAAAAACCAGCAGAGCAACAGTTCTTCAGCTGAGTGAGAACTTTTTATTATTATTATTATTATTATTATTATTATTATTATCATTACCAATGCTAAATTCAGAACTCACCATTATGGTCTATATGAAAAAGTTGGCTGGTCCTCATTAACTTATTCGCTATAAGGCAAATTTACTCACTTATCTCTCATCTATTCTCACTTGTAAACACTGTTCTGTTAATACTAGGTCTCGGGATTACCTACTTCTTCCTGTTAACACAGAACTTGGTAAAAAATGTTTTAGATTTTGTGTTCCTTTCAAATTTGAAATAAATTCGTTTTGTGATATGATACATTTATCTCATTGAATGATTTCAAATCCAAAATGTACTCAGTAAACCCTTTAAGCTTTTATTTCCTATTGATGTTTTGTATGTTTTACTTGACTTTTTACCAGCTTGTCTATGTACAGGGTATGTTGTGATTTTAGATTTTGAGAAGATCTTGATCTCCATCCATACATCTCCTTCAAACACCCAACCTCCATCTACAGCTACGTACATAACATTACTAATTTATTTTAGTATTGCAGTTTAGTATGTAGTATTGCATTTATTGCACATTATTGCACATTACATCGCACAAAACTGCATATATCTGCACTTTATATCGGTACTGTCGGACTGCTGCTGCCACCATCCATATATCCATATATCCATATATATACTTATACACTTTTTTTTTTAAACGCCTTCATATATTTTTATGTATATATTTTTCTTATATTTAATATTTTTCTATATTTTCTTTTTATGTTGGAACAGTTGTGTAAAGCATTTCACTGCAAGACATACTGTGTATGGTTATGCATGTGACAAATAAAATTTTAATTTGATCTTAATGAGACCCCTGTATAAATGAAAGAAAATTTTTAAAAATAATAATGCTATGCAGAGACGGATATTATAGTAGTGTCGCAGTACATACTGTAAACCCTGCATTACAGTAGATGATTGCACATTTGAGAGTTCAGTGATGCTAAAACTAGAGGCGCTGGTCTACAGAGATGTGGGGAGAAAGTGATAAGGTCTGAATGTTCGACTCATACAGTCAGGGAGTTCGGAGGGAATTATTTTGCTCGCTCCATATGCCCTCTTTGGAGGGAAGTGTCCCTACAAACCAATTCAAAGTTCTTCTGACTGATCACCTTTATCCTATGATGAAACATTTTTATCCTGATGGGTGTGGTCCCTTCTAGGATGAAATCACCCCATCTACAAGGCCTGAGGGCTCAGTGAATGTCTCGATGAAAGTGAAAATGATGTAAATCATATGCTTTGGCCTTCACACTCACCACTTCTCAACTCAGTTGAACATTTTAGACAGCATTCTCCATCACCGTCATCAAAACACTGATATCTTTTGGCAGAACGGTGCTCCATCACTCCAGTACACTTGCCAAGATGCATTGAAGCTGTTCTGGTGGTTTGTCATCACCCAGTACCTTAGTATGACACTTTGTGTTGGCTTTTCCTTTCATTTGTCACCCATCTCTATTGAATCTATGGACACCCCAAGCCCTGGTGCATTTGTTTGTTTTTAACAACAAAATATGCTTTTGTAAAAATAATATTCTTCACATTTACAGAATACTTATATCTATAGACTATGTATACTTCATGGCTCTGACAAGTTAGGCAGAATCCAAACCTAGGGTAAAAATGAGCATTTGCCTTACTGGCAGTCCTAAGACTTAAACTCACAACCTTCTACTCACCAGCACAGACCTTTAACCACATACCTTCTGCATGGTTTAAAGCACAGGTTCCCAACCCTGGTCCATTTTAGCGTGCTGCAGGACAGGGGGTTCCTGGGAACCTGTTGTCTAAATTGTGTAATGATGCAAGTTTATAGAGCAAAGTTTTTGAGTATTGACATTGCTTATCTTAATCTCTCCTTCCTTTTCTTTTCAGATCCTGGCAATAATTTCCATCCTGTTCATCATCCTGTCCACCATCGCCCTGTCACTGAACACCTTACCCGAGTTACAAGTCATCGACGAGTATGGACAGTCGAATGACAACCCGAACCTTGCCCATGTAGAAGCTGTGTGCATAGCATGGTTCACCATGGAGTACCTTCTGAGGTTTCTGTCTTCGCCCAACAAGTGGAAGTTCTTCAAAGGCCCTCTGAATGTCATCGATCTATTGGCCATACTTCCCTACTATATCACCATATTTCTCACAGAGTCCAATAAGAGCGTTCTCCAGTTCCAGAACGTACGCAGGGTGGTCCAGATATTCCGGATCATGAGAATACTCAGGATCCTGAAACTGGCCAGACACTCCACAGGCCTTCAGTCACTGGGCTTCACACTCAGGAGGAGCTACAATGAACTGGGCTTGCTGATCTTGTTCTTAGCAATGGGAATCATGATCTTCTCCAGTCTGGTGTTCTTCGCTGAGAAAGATGAAGACGCCACCAAATTTACCAGCATTCCAGCATCCTTCTGGTGGGCCACAATTACAATGACAACGGTCGGTTATGGAGATATCTATCCACAAACTCTTTTGGGTAAAATTGTAGGTGGGCTTTGCTGTATCGCTGGTGTTCTTGTGATCGCCTTGCCAATCCCCATCATTGTGAACAACTTCTCAGAGTTCTACAAAGAGCAGAAGAGGCAGGAGAAAGCCATCAAGCGTAGAGAAGCTTTGGAAAGGGCGAGGCGGAATGGCAGCATTGTATCAATGAATATGAAGGATTCCTTTGTGCGTCACATGGAATTGGTGGACGTTGTGATTGAGAAGAATGAAGAGAAGCCCTCGGACAACCACCTTTCTCCAAGTCGATGGGCCTATCAGAAAAGTCCAAGCACTGCCACCAAATCCTATGAGCCTAAATATCAGGAAGTGATGCAGTTAAGGTCTCCAGAGAAAGTGATCAAGCCATGCTCGAGTCCTCAACGGTTAAACGCAAAATCTCTGGAGCAAATGTATAACCAAATGGCAATGCCTCCCAGTGCATCGGCTCCAAAAGAAGGCAACAGGATTGGAAGGGAGGAGAGTCTGGAGATGAAGGTGGTTCAGTCTGACCCATCGACGAAGGATCGTTCTGTTACTGAGATCAGAAGTGTGTCAAGCATCGACAGTTTTGCAAGCTGCTCCACAGACATCAGCGAAGTAGAGAAAACGGCTCTGATCCCCAACGTGATGCAGTCAAGACACCCTCGTGCTCCTCCTCCTCTAGATCTGAGCCAGATCACCTCCTTAAACACAAAGGCATCTGAAAAGTTGAAGCAGCACACCATCATCAAGGAGGGTCTCTATGAGTTTGTCCAGTACAAACCAGAGGGCAGTGCCCGATCTCAAGGGGAGGAGAACCAAAGCTTTGATATGAGCAGCGAAAGCGTAACAGGCTCTCCGAAAAGACATGCCAAGGGCCTCCAAGTCAATTTCAGTCTGGAGTCTGGAGATGATGCATCGTCCAGCTTGCATCTGGTGGTCACAGATGACATGGCACAACTAACACCACATTCTAGGCAAAGTCCCAAAACTCCAGGAAGAGGTTTTGAAGGAGATGGAGCAATGAGTTCTGTTTTTACTCCATCCTCCAGTGAGAGTCAAAGAGGGAAGAATCACATTGACAAGCCGATGGTTTCTCCTGCTTCACCTAAAATTGTGCTGAATTGCTCCCCTGGCATGGAGGACACTTCAGACAGCAGTCAAAGTGAACAGAAGGTCATCAATCACCTCCTCTCACCAGACATTCTCAAATCGACCGGGGATGGGAATGTCTCGCCACCATGCGAATCCAGCATGTGATGCTAACCGGGCCCTTTAGATACCTATGGACTGACTATAAATCAAGTCATTAATAGGGAAGAGGTAAATGGACTCTCTGGGGTAGCAGGACTGGACGAGGCAGACGGACTCTCTGATATTGCAAAGAGACCGTTCTTTAGCTTTGCATGACAGGATATATTCACTTATGGCTGATGGAACTGCATTCCTACAGAGGAAGATACTTATACCACGATACCGTAATGACCTGGTGTGCAGGAAGGACCATGATGAAAATCGTCCTGTCTTATTTAAATATGTTGATCGCAGTTCTTGATTTGGATCAGTGAGTCTGAGAACTGTACTGTTGTACTCCAGATCTTCTCCTGATCTACAGAAGTACGATTGAGCAGAATTACTGCCGAGCCTGACATGCTGACAAGTCTCCACCCAATAAGTAATCACATATGGCTCCAATTTTGTGCTCCAATTTTGGGTTGACTATGTAGCCTATTCACTGATAGTGAAAGTAAAACCGGTGTATGCAAATTAGTTCTTAGGACTTGAATATGATGATGCATTAAATTGTTCTCAGAAATGCCTTCATGAGGTGATCTCCTCCTGATTGCTAAGCTTACGTGTCAGTATTTTGAGAGTCGCTCTAACTACCCTCTCGTTCAAATAAGGCACAATATACAAGACCAAAAAAGAACAGAAGCAAGATATATACAAAATATTCAGCTACCTACATTAGCATGCTAGTCTTCATCTGTTCAGCGCATTTATTCAGTGGAAACAATGCATGCACGCATTATACCAGTTGTCCAGCACATTTTTAACACTGTGGACAAAACCTGCTGTAAGATGTCTTGCCTTTTATAAAACATCTGTGTCACTTATATAGTGATGGACACAGCAGCGCCTCCTGCTGGATAAACAAAAACAGCACTTTATATTAATGGTAAATGCCATTAGCACAGAACTTGGCTTCTCCATAATCACCAGAGATAAACGTCTGAATGACCAACACATAAGGGTTGGTCTTTATTTTAGCTGTAAATACTTGACCTGGTAGTTTGCGAAAAACATTACAGATCACAAGGATTATTCTCTCTCCTAACAAGTGATTTTTTTTAAAAGACCATTTTAGCAGGACAAATAATTCCTGCTCTGAGTATTTATGAAGAATTATGCGTGCCTTGTCATAAATATTTATGAGAAGGCGTTACGGTATTTGGCTTTCTTCGTATCAGTCTGTACAGAAAATAAAGTCTAATTTTTATAGAGTAAAATATGCAAGTACAATTGAGTTCTCAGGTTTTGTATAACTTGAAAAAGCACTAATGTCATGGTTTCTTTCCTCATTAGACACTTGCGGCTCTATGTCTAACGTATTCATTGCATCGATGGAGGAAATGCAGACGCTCCACTTCATAATCATGTGTTAGTTCTCGTATTTACAATGCAAGAGTCATTCTATGTGGATGAAAACTTCCCGTAATGGATATTTAACCTGCACAATGTAAAGTGTACATGACAAACTGAACGCTGTCTTTTCTGCATTTACTCTCATGTTGATGGTTTTTTTTTGTTTGTTTTTTTTTCCTTCCCTGAAGCGCAGTTTGTAGATTTGTGGCGGTGCAACTGTAGTTAATATTTATTGTAAAATTAACTTTAAAGATAGTGACTGGATCGTTTCAAACACAGTAAAATAAATGTGTTTGTACAGACCTGCATGGCTACGTCCTTTATTTACAGGAGGTTGTGTTCTGTTTGAATGCTGTGGGAAATGTAAATAAAAACACATTTTTAACAAAAGTTACAGTTTAAGACAATTCATTACTTGATTATTTATAGACACTGTTATTTACAAGATGGTTTGATAAGTTACACATTTTCTAATGTGTCTAAAACAGTCACACATTCAGTTGCTAGCTACCATGAGCTAGCATAACAGTTAGGATTCCTGACAGGATTTTATTAATCTATATTCATATAAATGTTTATCATCTTTATTGCTAACACTAGATAGCTAGGTAACATATGAAGACTTTTACATAAAGTATAAATTATATTTATTAAAGGTTTATAATCTTTATTTTTAACTGTAAATACCTGGCTAACATCAGCTAACCTGACAGGATTCTATTCATATTCATTCATTATCTTCATTGTTAACTCAAGCTAGCTGGCTAACATAAGCTAAACTGATGGTTTCTGAAAGGGATTTAGTCCACTGCTATGCTAGCTAGCTAAACTGGCTAACATATGCTAACCTGAGAGGATGTTTAAGTCCTATTCAAAGATGTGTACAGTCTTCACTGCTAATGGTAGCTAGCTAGCTAAAATAACCTGAGAGGATTCTGAGATTCATGAATATACATAATCTTCACTGAGAACACTAGCCAGCTAGCTAACATAAAATATTCTGAAAGGATTTTTATTTGATTTCTGGGTTATATTCAAAAATGTGTTTAATCGTCATGTGTATGCTAGCTAGCTAACATAAGCTAACTTGAGAGGATGTTTAATCCTGTGAAGTACTGTTTATAACATATAAAAACTGTTTTATGCTAACGCTAACTAACTAGCTAAGTAACTAATCCTACAGGAATTCTGAGAGGATTTTAAGTCACATTCTCGTTTATAATTCTCAATGCTAACATTAGTAAGCTAGCTAACCTAAGCTAACCTGACAGGATTTTAGATGACTTTTTGCAAAAAAAAAAAGTGTTTAATCTTCACAGCTATGCTAGCTAGCTAACATTAACTAATTATACAGGATGTTTTAGAGGATTTTTAAGCTCATGTTTATAGTTTTCACAGGTAGCTTTTTGGCTAACATAAGCTAACGTGACAGGGGTTCTGAGAGGAGTTCACAGGACATGTTTATGATCTTCAATGCTAACATTAATAAGCCTTCAGAAAGATCTTCCTCCATTCAGAAGACAACGTAAAATCTATTTTAATTTAATATAATGTTATTGTAAAAACAGTTGAGGTCTAAAGATGATTAGTTTTGGACAAATTTGAAGGAGCATTGTCCTTCTTAGCTTTCAGAGAGAACAACATGGAGGACAAAACTCACTTCGATCAAGGATTTTTTTTTAAATAATGTGCTAATGTTTTAAAATATTATACAATATTATAGATATACCAAGTTTTACCAGATATACGAAGCAATTTGTACATTTTTACATTTTCAAGTCCTTTTAATAAAGCTTTAAAATGAAGAGTGACAGCGGCTAATTTTGATCAGGTTTATTTATGTCCTCCGGGTCGAAGGAGAAAGGCTGATCATAGCCCATGAGGTGATTGTAGTCGTGTGGCACGTCGAACAGCATCGGGTTTACGAGCATCGAACGCTTCTTGGCGTAGAAACTCGTGAACATGCGGCTCACGTCTGGGACTTTGACGTCGCTCTGGTGAAACATGGTCTTCTTCTCCACCAGCAGCGCGCTGTACGTGACGGCCGTGTACACGTCCGTCTCCTTGTTGTGATACAAGCGCACCACGTAGCCTTTGGTGATGAGGTGGAGGAGGACCGGCGTCAGGAACGTGAAGAAGCCGATAAAACCGCAGAACGCAGCCTTCATCGCAAAGCCGCTCACCCCGATGCCCGTCTTCGTGAGGATGAGGGGCATCATGCACAAACTGAACATGCTGCTGGAGTAGGAGAAAAACTTCACACCTGCAAATCAAACACAAACATGTAGCTACTCGATGTGACATGTTTTATAATAAGATGGATTTCAACCAATCACAGACAACCTGCAAACAGCCAATAGGGTCACAGTATTGAAATTCAAAACAGCTACTAATAACAAGCTGTCAGGATTTACTCTATAACCAATATTTTGGGGGGAGTTTTGTGATTTTTCTCTTTGGTCTGTGTGAAATTTTATTTTTGTACATGATGAATATTATATTACAGAACTAATAATTTATATTATACTATAGATACTATAATAAATTACTCTGAGATACTAATAAAAAACAGGTAAGAAAACTTTTAGATACTAATAACAAATCCAATCGGAATTCTCTGAGATACTAATAATAAATCCGACAGGAATACTCTGAGATACTAATGATAAATGAGATAGGAATACTCAGATACTAATGATAAATCCGATAGGAATACTCTGAGATACTAATCATAAACGAGATAGGAATACTCTGAGATACTAATGATAAATCCGACAGGAATACTCTGAGATACTAATCATAAACGAGATAGGAATACTCTGAGATACTAATGATAAACGAGATAGGAATACTCTGAGATACTAATCATAAACGAGATAGGAATACTCAGAGATACTAATGATAAATCCGACAGGAATACTCTGAGATACGAATGATAAATCTGATAGGAATACTCTGAGATACTAATGATAAAAAATCCCAAAAAGTTCGCTTCCTTAACATCTCTGTCACTGAACTGGGTTCACTTCCACGTAAACCACTTTGGATAAAAGCTTCTGACGAATCAGACATCATAAATATTTATCTAATCATGCCTTTATTTACTTAACACTTTTTTTCTCACTTAATTAAAGCAAAACTTGTGGGCAATTAGCCAAATGGTTATGTCCTGTAAGAGATTTACCGAGCACGGCCTTGCCCAGATTGCCCGTGTAGATCAGAACTCCGTCCTCGGTGCTGCCCGGCTGTGAGGAATAACATCGTCCATACGCACAGGGTCGAATCTGAAGAATAAAGAACATAGAGAGAGAAGTTAGAAGACATCTTATAAGATGAAATAAATAGAACGGATGGATGTTGAGGAAAAGTTTAGTCTGTTTGATCCACAGCAAATCCAGACTTAAAGAAGATTCAGTTCCTGTGCAACACTGGTTAGTGTTAATCACACTGTAGTGAAGTTCTCACCTGGTATTTAGCTAATCTGATGATTATAAAACACACGCAGCGGAGAAGTGGAGAAGATCCGAGTCATATGCAGGAAGTAAAGTAATCCTGTCTACTCTAGAGTAGGATTTCTCACTTATCTGGATAAACAGCATGGAAATAATCCTGCAGTAACGTAGCTACTAAATCAACAGTTCAATAAACTAACGTGTTTTCTTTCTTGGATTAAAATATCTGACTGTTTGTGAAATAACCTGAAAAACCTTCACCAAGTAGATTTAATCAGTTTATATAAATTAAGCCAGCACTGTCCTTTGTTAGTTGTGTATGTCTTTACTCTAACAGTGTGGCGTTTTCCTGCTCAAACACACGTGATATGACGATGTAATATCGATATCTCCATAATATATTAACATCATGATAGACATTTCTGAGCATCAGCAGCTTTTAAATCTCTATTATTACTCATGTAACAAGTAACTAACATTTTGAGCACCAGTTGTTTTGAGTGATTTATGCTCCCTCTCCTTGTTAAATACATTTCTTGTAAATGTTGTAGATTTGTTTTTCCTAAAAATGGCTCCAGTGTTTTGTTCGGAAACCCAAAATATTGTGATACATTTCCTGCATCGTGATATTTTTAATTATCGTGAATCATGATCTCTTTCATTTTTGCCACATTGCTCATCACTACGTGGTTGATGACTTGAATGAGCAGAAAAATCATCAACAAACTGTAACAAACTCTGATATTGTGATAAATTATGTTGCGATACACTTTAATGAGATATCTTTTTATACATTTAAAAATAAATTTTTTTAAATAATTACAAATTCTGGAAGGAGCTGATTTGAAGTTAAAGTTTTCTACTTAACATTTTTTGTAACATTTATTCCTATTTACATACTTACATATTTTTAAATCCCCCTTTTCAGTGTTAACTTTTTTGTATTAATTAAAAATTAAAATTAAAAAGTATTATCAAAGTCAGTTTTAGAGGTTTAATTAGAAATGCAAAACTGCTGTACTGCTGATTGTTAGCAAGTGTAAATATTGTAAAGTGACCTTGAGTTTGCAGAAAGGCGCTTTATAAAATAAACTTATTATTATTATTATTATTATTATTAAGTGTAAATATTGTGATTATTTTCATGTATCAGAGAAATGTGTTTAAATCTTGAGGAGTGATATGATATTATTGCCATATCACCACTTGGATTAAAATAAAAAGTTCAATAAAATAAGAAGCACATTGGACTGATGTCTTATAGTCTTCTATGCAACAACCTGCTTTCTGAAATCTCTGTTATTTCAACTCAGGACAATGTTAACATTATACAGCAAATTAAAGCATTAAAAACAAATTAGGAGACCTCCTAAAGGTGGCCATTTCCCCTGCAGTGAAGGTAAAATGGTGCATTTAGTCTGACATGCATGCTTTTGAATGCCATGTTCACCTTATTGATCTGAGATGTGGAGGATGTCCTCTGCACTGACTGCACTAAATGATGGCTGTAGCTCAGAGCAGAAGATGTGCATGTTGTCTGAGAGGTGCTCAGGAAATAAACACTGCCTCGATGGATGTGTCTTAATATCTGCTGATTTCTCGAGATCGATCTAAACCTCGGTAAAGCGTTTAAATGGAACATTTTCAGCAATTTAATGTTATCCAACCTATTCGGATTACTGCAGAGCCGCCATGTAAAACCCGGAAGTACTTCAGCAGCGCGAACTCCAGGAAGCAAACTGTTATCAGTGTGACGGATTAATTAGTAAAAAAAATACAAAAAATAAATCAAACACAAATACATGATCTGATTATCGATAATATTTGTATTTAAAATTTAATTTAAAAATAATGCTATGAAACCTTTTAATTTGTAGAGTACTCACCGGAAGTGAGTAGTACTAAAGAAGAAGAAGGAGGAGGCGGACGCTTCCGGTTGCAGGAGGCTGTCGCTAGTGTAGTGTTTTCCTGGAAAAGAAATACGTGTTAGTGTATCGTGGGGTAAATACATGTTTTATATTTTATATGTTTTTATAAATGTTGTGTAATATGTTGTGAGATTATACTGTAATCCTGCTTTCATTTCCACAGACTCGTTTTGGTAACGTGAGTCAGCTATGTGCCGTGTTAGCTAAAAGCTAAAAGCTAACATTAGCTAGCTGTGTTTTCTCCATTTGTGTTTTATAGCAACTGAGATTTACACAGATACAGAGCTGGAGATGAGAGAGGGATGAAAGAAAAAGAAAAAAAGAAGGAAATGGAAAAAAGAGAGAGAAAGTACGGGGAGAGAGAGAAGAAATATAACTAAGATAAAAAATAATGGATGGGAAGAATGAAAGTATAAGGAAAGGAAGAGGAGAAAAATGGGGAAAGAAATACTATTGATTATTAAAAAAAGAAGTAAAGGAGAATAAACAAGAGCTGGAAATGACAGAGGGATGAAAGAAAGAAATGAGGGGAAAAAGAGAGAAAGTACAGGGGGGCGGGGAAGAAAGAAAGAAAGAAAGAAAGAGGAAATATAAATAAGGGGAAAAAATAATGGATGGGAAGATGAGAGGGGAAAGAAGAATAAAGAAAAGAAAGTAATGTGATATAAAAATAAAAGGTTGGGGAGAAAAAAGAAAGAAAGAAAGAAGAGAGAAAATTAAAAAAAAACAGGAATGGAAGTGTGAGGAAAGGAAGAGAAGAAAAGGGGAAAAGAAAAATGTAGAAAGATGTGCTATGATGATTTTTTTAAATAAAAAAAAGTTGAGAATAAAAAGAACGATGTGAAAAGAGTAAAAAAAAAAAGGGAAAGAAATAAAAAACAGGTTGGGGAAAGGAGAAAAGAAAGGAGAGAAAAATAAAGAAGACAAGAAGGAAAATACAAGGTGAAAAAAGGGGGAAACAGAAAAAAGGAAGAAAAGAATAATATGATAAATTGTTGGTTTTTTTCTGATTTTTTTTCACGGAGATGGAGAGAAAATAATCAGAAACAGGGAAGTAAAAGGAGAAGATGGAAAAGAAAGAAAAAGGGGAAGCAAAAAGGGAGGAAGAATAAGTAAAGAAAAGAAAAAGCAGTTTATTTCCTAATTTTTTTTTGCTGAAATTTTCTCCAAACCATCAGCGTCTCGGCTCTTTAATCGGTTTGGACTGTTTTTAATTTAGTTAAAGAAGAAGAAGAACACAACCGTTTTACTGGAAATAATGAAAAAAATAAATTTAAGTAATAGTAAAAATTAAAAATATCAAAATATATTAGTAAGATTTCGCTTCTAGATAAATTGAGAATATTTTGTCATGTTTTTAGGAACGCTTGTGATATTTTTGTTTTTTTAAAATAGATTTGCTCATTAATTTCTCGTGTGTGTTTTTTAGAGAAGAAGAAGAAGCGCTGAACGGAACGGAACATGGGTAAGAGCTCGCTGTCGATGTTTTCACTCCCAGTGTAACGAAAGCAAAAAAAAACGCAGTCTGAAAGGTTGAATAGGGCTGAAATAACACCTTGTTACCGTTTCTATGGTAACGGCGCACTCGTTCTTTCGTTTTTCTTGTTAGCGTGATATCTTAAGGACGAGTGGCTGAGGCTGAGCGTTTTAGAGGATTTATAACATTGTAGGATGGAATTATTACAGAAACCAGCAGATCTGAAAAGGATCAAAGGTCACGACAAGGTCAAATGCCTTTGCGTTCGACTTGTTTTATAAAGAGACGTTTGTTTATTTATGTCGCATTTATGGAAGGAGTCTCCAGTGTCAGAGGTAAAGCTGTAACTTTAAGTTTTCCGACGTCTTCAGGACGGAGGAGTTTTTACGCTTCTTTGCGGTTTCTCGACAAAAAAAAACAGCAAGCTGCGTTTTTTATTTTTGAGAGAATAAAGAGAGGCTGGCGAGGGAACGACTGTTTATAGCTGCTGTAACATAAGCGAGAACAGGAAGTGACTTGTTTCATGGACGTTCCACACCATTAACATTTTTGTTTTGTTGTTTTTTACGTTGTTGTGTTGTTGTTGTTGTTTATGCTGTATGGTGAAACCAAACACAAATTTCCACTTTATAGACAATAAAATTAACGAACTCACTAAATATAACTATAAATGGATTTTTAAAAAAAGTGCAGCGTGTTGTTTACTATATAAAAGCGTAATTGTTTGCGACACTCGCTGACGTGCGTTCGTAGGAAAACGATGAACTCGAGAGTAAACGACTTCCGCTTCGTTGTTTTAAATCATCGTGAATGTTTTTCAGACTGTGAAGAGAAGACGTACGGTGGCTGCGAAGGCCCAGACGCCATGTACGTGAAACTGATCTCCTCTGATGGTCACGAGTTCATCGTGAAGAGAGAACACGCGCTAACGTCAGGAACCATCAAAGCCATGCTGAGCGGCCCTGGTGATCACACACACGCACACACACTCACATACACACACACACGCGCACACACACACACACACACACACGCGCACACACACACGCGCGCACACACACACACACGCGCACACACATACATACACACACGCACACACGCGCGCGCGCGCGCACACACACATACACACATGCGCGCGCGCACACACACACACACATGCGCGCGCGCACACACACACACACATGCGCGCGCACACACACATGCGCGCGCACTCACACATACACACATGCGCGCGCACACGCGCGCACACATACACACATGCGCGCGCGCACACACACACATGCGCGCGCACACACACACACACACATGCGCGCGCACTCACACATACACACATGCGCGCGCACACACGCGCGCACACACATACACACATGCGCGCGCACACACACATACACACATGCGCGCGCACTCACACATACACACATGCGCGCGCACACGCGCGCACACACACACACACATGCGCGCGCACACACACACACACACACGCGCGCGCACACACACATACACACATGCGCGCGCACTCACACATACACACATGCGCGCGCACACGCGCGCACACACACACACACATGCGCGCGCACACACACATACACACATGCGCGCGCACTCACACATACACACATGCGCGCGCACACACACATGCGCGCGCACACACACATACACACATGCGCACACATACACACATGCGCGCGCACACGCGCACACACACATACACACATGCACACACATACACACATACACACATGCACACACATACACACACACACACATACACACACGCGCACACACACACGCGCGCACACACACACATGCGCACACAAACACACACACACACATACACACACATGCGCGCACACACACGCACATATACACACACGCACGCACACACGCGCGCGCGCTAACGTCAGGAACCATCAAAGCCATGCTGAGCGGCCCTGGTGAACACATACACACACACACGCACGAGGCTGCGATCGGCTTACCTCGGAAGCAGAGGTGAAGTCGGCGCTATTATTAAATAATAATTTAATATTATGAAAATATTAATAATTGTTAATAATAAATAATAAATATAACAACAATAGAATTTATTATTTAATAAATTATATTTATAACATGTGTATACCTCTTTATATTGTTAATATTGTTATATATGTTAATTTATATATAATATAAACGTCATTTTTTTGCCTAACAGGCCAGTTATTAATTCATTTTTTTAAATGATATTAATATTTATATATTTTATTTAATGTTTATATTATTATTATTATTATTGTAATTATTATTATATTTTATATTATATCTTATATAATGTTCATATATTTAAATTTACATATAATATGAATTAAAATAACAACAATTTATTTCTTTGTGTTTTTATTTGAAATCCAGTAAATCATTTCCGACTCGTATTTCTTATTTATTTCTTTTCTTTTCTTCTCCAACAGGTCAGTTTGCTGAAAACGAAACGAATGAAGTGAATTTCCGAGAGATTCCGTCTCACGTCCTCTCCAAAGTCTGCATGTATTTCACCTACAAAGTCCGATACACCAACAGCTCCACAGAAATCCCGGAATTCCCCATCGCTCCGGAAATCGCCCTGGAACTGCTCATGGCTGCAAACTTCTTAGATTGTTAAACGTGTACGCGGTGCACGTGCTTGAGCTCGATGAAACGTTTTAGTAAACAAAATAGACAAAACGTGTGGCAGAAGGACGTGTCGTGTGCTTTTAAATTTTAGTTCCCTTTCCCACAGTATTAGTTTTGTCCATGATGCAGAATTCCGTAAGGAGGAGGTCGTTACGCAGATAGCATGTTGTGTCTGTTTCCCCTCCACTGCTAATGAATTGCTGTGAAATACTAACCACATGAATAAAATAATTTAATAATTAACTCTACATTAAAGAAGAATTTATACAGGTGTTCTCCCCCAAGAGCTGGGAATATTCATGAATCATTAATCATCATTGATAAACCAATTCATCCAATCACAGAGCGAGCATTTCAGAAATATAAATATCATAAATATTCAAGTTTCCTCATATGATAAGAGTCTCAGTTTGCTTTTGCATGCTCTCAGTGGAAGATAATAAAGTACATTTAAAACAGTAAATCATATCTTCTGTCCTACGATAACATCTGAAATACCCTCATGGAGCACTTTATTATTTACGCAATGCGTAAAATCATGCAGATACAGATCAAGAGCTTCAGTTAAAGTTCACATCAAACATAAAAATGAAGATAAAATGTGATCTCAGTGATTTTTGAGTATTTCTATAACTGCTGATCATCTGAGATTTTCTCACACAGCAGTCTGTAGAGTTTACTCAGAACGGTGCGAAAAACAAAAAACATCCAGTGAGCGGTAGAGCTGCGGACGTAAACGCCTTGTTTACGATGATGAGAGAGGACAGCGGAGAAGGCCAGACCGGTTCGAGCTGATAGAAAGGCTACAGTAACTCAGATAACCACTCTGTACCAATGTGGTGAGCAGAAAAGCATCTCAGAATGCACAACACGTCGAAACGTTGAGTTGGAGGAGCTACAACAGGAGGAGATCACATCAGGTTCCACTTCTATCAGCCGAGAACAGAAAGCTGAGGCTGCAGTGGGCACAGACTCACCAACACTGGAGAGATGAAGACTGGAGAAACGTGGCCTGGTCTGATGAAGCTCGATTTCTGCTGAGGAACACAGATGTAGGGTCAGAATTTGGCAGCAACAGCATGAATCCATGGACCCAACCTGCCTTCAGCAGTCCAGGCTGGTGGAGGTTGTGTGTTGGTGTGGGGAATGTTTTTTTTGACACACTTTGGGCTCGTTAATAATTAATCAATCATGGCTTGAATGCCACAGCAGCTTATCTGAGTATTGTTGCTGATCATGTGCATCCCTTCATGGCCACCATTTACCATCTTCTACTGGCTTATCATTCCAGCGTGATGATGCTCCATGTCACAAAGCACAAAGCAAAACTCGTCTCAAACTGGTTTCATGAACATGAACGATGAGTTCAGTGTTCTTCTTCAGTGGACTTCCCAGTCACCGGATCTGAGTCCAGTAGAACACCTTTGGGACGTGGTAGAACATGCATGAACATGCTCCTGAAAAATCTGCAGGAATTGTGTGATGCGATCATCTCAACATGGACCAGAATCTCAAAGGAACGGTTCCAACATCTTGTGGAATCCATGCCATGAAGAAGCTGTTGAGGCTGTTTTCAGAGCAAAAGGAATATTAGTATCAGTATAGTGTTCCTAATAAAGTGCTCGGTGAGTGTATATACAAGTGAGATCATGTGAGGAGCGAACAAAGATGTCTGCCGTGGTGGGTGTGGTCTTTTCCAAATATGGAATTATTCAGGAGGAAAAAAAAAATTAATCATTAATATGTTAACGCTAGAGTTTTTTTATTATTATTCTTTCATTAAATGAAATAGAGAGAACTTATTAAGCAAAAATATTCTTCATCCATTACATTATTTTCAACACAGCGCTGCTGAGTTCTGGATTCTGATTGGTCAGAAGGTGTTGATTAGTTTTCTCTAACAGCAGCTCTGACAGTAGTGCAGCTCCAAATCACAGGTTTATATTAATGCTCTCGTTCTAATACGTACATTCGTGACTGTTTACATGTATTTGTGTGATCTGAAAGCTAGAAACCGTAAAGAAAGCGTCGCATAAACATCGCATTATTAATCAAATCCCAGTCGTGAAATTTGAAATGTGCTACATCACGGTGGAAAGGTGATCGTCAACGCCGAGCTGTTTAAATGTGTCAAATGCAAACTAACTCACGGTCACTAAGACATCGTGACTTTGTTTTGCCCTTCACTTCACAAAAGTACAATTAAAAAGATGTATACCAATGCACCGTCATAAAACATTAAACATTAAACACACCATATTTCTATAAATGAAAAAAATTAGTAATTAATCAGAACCTTTAATGCAGCAGATTTAAGGTTAAACATACTACATGAACATTTTATAAGTTTTAAGTTTGGATAGTTTCTTCTACAGACTATTACAAGATGTCATGCAAAATATAAATAAGAGAGAGAGAGAGAGAGAGAGAGAGGATGTATATATAATAGAGAAACACAAATGTAGGGTTCTCCATAAGACCTTTAAAGAGTTAAACAGGTTCCTTGAGGGTTCTTTGGATAGTTAAAGATTCTTTCATTTCTAAATGTGCTCTACTTTTCCTGAAACCTTCTGCTGTAAGGATCAAGCCTTCCATCATATACATTAGACATGTCTATACAGTGCTTTGCTTTGTTTTAAATTAAAAAAAAAAAAACAGTAAAGAGCAAATAAATTTCCAAACATTCATTCCCCCCCCCCCCAAAAAAAAAAATCATTACATGCTACAGATAAATGTTTGTATGTCATTAAAGGAAAGTGAGAGACACATAAAGTAATAGTGTATTTTTTTTCCTGTTATAAAACATCATGGAGGCTGTTCTGGGAACCTCTCCAAGATCTTTTACATATATATATATAATATAATATAATATATATAAAAGCACTATTGTTCCAAGTTCTGGAAATTAATTTAGACATCTATGATGCTTTAATGTCTTTAGTCCAGGTATAAACTCCTGATTGATGTTCTGAGGGTCTGTTGCTCCTTCAGTAGCAGAGGAACTGAAGCTTCTCGTCGCAGTCTCTGTTCTCCCAGACATGCGTGTTGAAGTTGTGAGCTCCACAGCGGTAACGTGGCGCTGGGCATGAGTTCTGCGAGAACGTGCTCGACGCCTCCTCCCCGGTCACCCACATCCATTTTCTGGCAATGAAGCGCAAACCCGTCCACATGCTAGTGGTCTGAGCTGGAGCGACCGCTTGTTCGGCCAGGCGAAGCTGCGTGGGAACGGTCAGGGAAGCCAAAGCAGTGTGGTAGCTCCTGCAGTATTCGAGAGCCTCGTCCCATGTTTTGTTCTCCATCACCAGCGTCAAGCTTCTGTAACAAAAGATATAACATCTCTTGGAGCAGCTGTTGATGTCCCAGCCCAGTGGAGTGGAAATAACACAATCATCAGTTGTTTTATATTTAGTGAGGTTGCTGTTTTTCCACTTAAACAGAGTAGGACTTTGTCCATCAGACCATTGCCAGGTGTTTGAGAGTGGCTCGGTTCTCTTCAGCCCAATCCAGGCGTATAGGTAGAAGCCTTCTTCAGACCACACCAGTTTATTTTGCTCCGTGTCAGTAGTGATGGTTGCCAGGTCTGTGAGCTTCTGTCTGCAGTAGCTCTGAGCTTCAGACCAGTTCATTGCCTTGGTAACTAACTTATATTCTCTCAGCAGACCTACAGACGTGCCACAGAGTAGCAGCAGGAGCAAAATAACCAGGAACGATTTCATCTTTGACTTCATCTACGATGCATCTGAGCTCTTCAAGTCTTTCCTGTGCATCTCTGGCAGCTCGACTCATGCCTTTAAGTCCAGCCCAGTTTATTTAAAACACATGCAAAAGACATTCAATTAAATGCTAAGCTCTAATCCTGTCTTTTCCCGTATTTAGTTTGTCTTCATTTCACTTCATATTAATGAATACAGGAGTTTGAGGTGGAGATGAGAACTGGAGGTGAGAAGGAAGGAAGTGAAGGATCTCTGAAATTTTAATTGGTGACCAGCAAACAGAGCTGATCTCTGATACATCAGATGGAAATTTAACCAAATCCTAGGAGTCAAGTGTTAAAAGTAAATGTTCAATTTCGAAACTGTCACATTTCAAATGTCTGGCTGTTAAGCTGAGCCAAATGCAAACTAGTTTAGATAACGTGACCTTGTTTTTCACCTTTCAACCTTTTCGGAAGAGGAATCATTGAACTCACTGAGTCATGAGTCATGAAATGATTCATTGATTCAAGGGACCGGTTCAGCAAACACACGATTGTAAATACAAAGAACACAATTTATCAATGTTTAAGAAACACTGGCAGACAAAAAAATATAACTTGTAAAAATATAAAAGTAATGAGGAAAAGTAATTTACTGAGTCACACACTGAATACGAGAGAGTATATCTCAGTCATGACAAAAATGATTCACTGATTCAGGAGTCAACTTATGGATGAACCTTAAAGTAGTTAGCAACTAAGCAAATTTTGTAACATACCAACAAACCAAGAGCAACTTTCAAAACACCATAAACATTATATATAAACATAAACATATTAAATATTACACCTTCTCTCTCTCTTTCTCTCTCTCTCTCTCTCTCAATTTCTCACAACAAGCTAATATTATTTTTATAACAACACAAAGTTAGGGGTCTTACATGCTAACTAAGTGGATTATTGTTTGTCATAATTATTTTTTATTAATTAGCAGAAGATGTGGATGTGGATCAAACACTTTTCACAATTTAGGAAGCTGGCTTAAGTGACATGCATTTTCCTTAATCAATCAAATTCAATATTCTCACTGTGATTGTCAGATTTAATGTTATAGGCATATCTAAAGAAATGAAATGAAGACATAGGTGTCTTATTTATAGATATATAGGACATTTTGGATCTAGTGCTCAACAATAAATAGTTAGTGTGACATTTTTTATGGCATATATTAGTTATATTTTGTATTGCACATGCACAGACCTAGCTCAATAACTTTTAATATCTAGACTACAGATGATATGCAGAGTTAGTTTGGGTATACTTAGTGCCATTTAAAAAAAAAAAAAAAAAAATACAATATAAGTTCATCTAATATCAGAAAAGATTCGTTCTGTGCAGCATTCATACAATTTGTGCCATAGAGTATGAACTGCTTTGTGAACTAACCAATCATAGTGCTCGAATGGGATACTGTTAGCCAATCGGAATGCAGGATGGAGTACAACTAGCCAATCGCAGCGCAGGAGGCGGGACTTGTGAAAACACGGATGTAGGGAGCAAAATAACGCGTCCAGAACTTGGGGGAGTTCCAAGATGGCGTCGATGCAGGTGAGCAGCTAAACTATAGTAAACAAATCGAGTTAATTCAAACTGTTAGAGCGAGACTTTAATTTATATCGCTATCAGCTATCATTACAGGCAGAATGCTTTATCCTGTGTGTGTTTGTTAAATCGTTCGCTGTGAATAGACTTCGAAAATCACGAATATTGAGCCAGCTAGTCTTGACACTTGGATTAGCAAGTCGGATGTGTAGCTTTAGCATAGCAAAACATGTTAAACTAGATTTGAACATTTATCATTCCTGAGCCTCATTATGAGGTTTTTATGTTAGAAAATAATTTACAGACTTAACTAGCTGGCATCTGAAATTACAGAAATGTTTTGTGTTGATTTGGATATTGAATATTTTTTACAGTTATATATTATTTCTGATCTGTAAAAAGGGTGTAGAATGCATTAGAATAATAAACATCAGCTCCATCTCAGTAAAGCTCTGGATGTTATTAGCTGAAGATGTGCAGGTTCCTGCATGCTGGGTTTCTGACAACACTGAAATATTAAACTGATTAAAACATGAAACTGTCCTAAAAACACCAAATTATTATCATTATCATTATTAGTATAATTAGTATATGCACTGCATTAAGTACAGTGATTATATATTTGTCCCTGTTGTGACACAAACCTGATGTATAGATGTAGTTTTAGCTATAAAGTTTATAAGCTTATCTAAGAATTAAAAAGAATTATTAAAGACAGGATGGACTGGTGAAGTTAGTCTGATAACTGCTGGATAAATAACTGAGGATTTTATTGTTTTTAGTAAATTGTGGTGTAATAATAATAATAATAATAATAATAATAATTGTATGAAGAGTTAATCCAGGCTTGTCTTTAACTATATATATAATAAGATTAGTATTTCAGAGTTGCTTTAGTGTTTAGTCTTCATGTTTATATCGACTTGAGTTTGAGTCTTGTTAAAGTTGTATGCCTTAAATAAGACCTAACAAAGTGTTTAATGAGGTCACATTCAAATAAATCAACCGGTCAAAGGGGTGCACAAACTTTTACGAGCTGCACGTTACTCTGAGATCCAGATACTGTAAAATTGAGAGTTTAAATAAAAAAAAAAAATGCTATTAAATGCTATTTTTTCCCTCCCTGCAGCCAGACCCTAGGGAGTGGGGTGTACAAACTTTTGCACTCAGTGGTGTTTATGGTTTCTCTTTCTAGAAGAGGTTACAGAAGGAACTGTTGGCGTTGCAGAGTGATCCACCTCCGGGAATGACGCTGAATGAAAGGAGCGTTCAGAACACAATCACAGAGTAAGTGCTCGTGATTCGTTTAAAAAGATACGTTAATGAAATGCTTTCACACACACACACACACACACACACACACACACAGAGACGTGATGAGTGTGTTTCTTCGCCCTTGCGTCTTTTGTGTAGGTGGTTTATAGATATGGAGGGCGCTCCCGGGACCCTGTACGAGGGCGAGAAGTTCCAGCTCCTGTTCAAGTTCAGCAGCCGATACCCGTTCGACTCTCCTCAGGTGAACGTCAGGAGCGACAGAGCGCACGCTGTTTTCTCTTCACTTCCTCAGGTGCCCTTCTTCATCCCGACTCTCTGTGTCTCTCTGTGTCCCTCTGTGTCCTGCAGGTCATGTTCACCGGCGAGAACATTCCGGTCCATCCGCACGTCTACAGCAACGGACACATCTGTCTGTCCATTTTAACAGAGGACTGGAGTCCGGCTCTGTCCGTCCAGTCCGTGTGTCTGAGCATTATCAGCATGCTGTCCAGCTGCAAGGAGAAGGTCAGTGTCTGTGTGTAAAAGCTGAACTGAACCTCGAGCTACACGTCGCCGCTGCAGCACGTAAAACAAGCTCGTGGAGCATTTTCTCCTAGAGTGAGCGTGAAGTGAAGTGACGTGACGTGACTTGTGGCCAAGTAGGGTGACCCATACTCAGAATTTGTGCTCTGCATTTAAGCCATCCAAGTGCACACACACACAGTAGTGAACACACACACACACACACCCGGAGCAGTGGGCAGCCTTTTCTTGCTGTGGCGCCCGGGGAGCAGTTGGGGGTTCTGTGCCTTGCTCAAGGGTCTCACCTCAGTCGTGGTATTGAGGGTGGGAGAGAGCGACTCTCTATCCATTAGGCCACGACTGCCCCAGAGATTCAGTTACAGTTTACAGTTACAGATTCAAGCGTTCTCGAATCTGTAACTCGTAGAAACCGGTTTGGTCAGGAATGAGAAGAACTCGAGTCTCTCGCTTTTCCGCATTTTTTTCCCGCAAGAATTTGCTGTTAGAAAGCCTTGCGTCATTGCGCGTGATTAAAAATAGCATCGTCGGGTCCAGCCCTCTAGCAGTCGCCTACAGATCGAATGTTTTTGGGTTTACGTTTAATTTATTATGACAGCGTTTTATTAATAATTGGAATTTTGTAAAGCGAGACCGGGTGAAAAAGCTTCAAAGCTTCATACTGAAATAAAACAGCGATCTGGCAGCAATGCTGTCACTATGGTTACCTCACAATAGATACAAGCGAGTAACATCACTATGGTTACCACTCAAGAGAATAACTTTCACGTCACTATGATTACCGCAGACAAGAATAGCAACGCTGTCACTATGGTTACCACTAGCGCTGCACGATATTGAAGAAGAATGCGATATGATAATGCCATAAGTGTGTAAAATTGATTTAAGTATTAAGTATTAATTCTTAGTTTAAGTATTAAAATTATTCATTTTCATGTCGCGATACATTTGCAATATTTCGAATTTCGATATATTGTGCAGCCCTAGTTACCACACACGAGAATAGCAATGCTGTCACTATGGTTACCGCAGACGAGAATAGAAATGCCGTCACTATGGTAACCACACACGTCATAAGGTTTAATGAGTTTTGCTCTTCTCTCTCTCTGTAGCGACGTCCACCTGATAATTCTTTCTACGTACGAACGTGTAACAAAAACCCAAAGAAGACGAAGTGGTGGTATCACGGTGAGTGATTTAATCACAGCCTCGCGTGTGACTTTTATTTTTTTTAATCGTACTTCCTTTCGATACAGTAAACCCCCGTACTGCTGTTTATTTCTGCTCTCTCTCTCTGTCTCTCTCTTTCTCTCTCTCTCTCTCTCTCTCTCTCTCTCTCTCTCTCTCTCTCTCTCTCTCTCTCTCTCTCTCCCTCTCTCTCTCTGTCTCTCTCCCTGCATCTCTCTGTCTTTCTCTCTGTCTTTCTCTCTCTCTCTCTCGCTCTCTCTCTCTGTCTCTCTCTCTGTCTCTCTCTCTCTCTCTCCGTACAGATGATACGTGTTAGTAGTGCTGGGACTTTTTGGCGTACTCCAGTTGGAAACAGGCTCACGGACGGTACACCTGCACTTTTACGGATCTTCAGTCCCGGGACTGAGCGGACCTCTTTGGAGAAACGGCGTATTGGGAGCGTTACACTTCAGCAGGCTGAAAAAAAACCTGACGAAACTCCAGGAATGTAAAACTCCACGTGTGCACGTTGAGAAGCGAGGATGATGCGAGGATGATGCGAGGATGATGCGAGGATGATGCGCGTAAGGAGAGGGTTTATAAAAGGCGGGATTAGCGTTGGATCACTTTTTACCTCTTTTCCACTGACGCGGTGGAGCCGGTGCTGGTTCTGGGAACCGTTAAACCTTTTAAAGACGTGGCGTGCGGTTCCACCGGTTCCGGATCAGCTTACTGTGCGTGTTTACTCACGAACAACCTGTTAGAGAGAAACCCGTTCGGCTTTGGAGACACGTTTTATCACCCGGTTGTCCATCCGCAGTACAAAAGCATCACATTTCACTAATTATTCTGAACCTGTAACTGCGCATTAGCATTAGCATTAGCGTTAGCAATATGGCTTCCGTACAGTTCATTCCTCGGACCAGTAATTCACAGTTATATTTATTTTTTAATAATAATCTTCCAAACTAGATGTGAAGTGTCTGAAGTATATCGTCATACCTGAGGACTTGTGCACTTGTGCACATCACAAATTTAACTTAGTGAACGATGGCCTGTAAAAAGTACATTATTTTAGCTACATTTAGCTACTTGTTACAGTAACGAAATAACAAACAGCTCGAGTCCCTCGTATCGTCGTCATGGCAATGAAAAGGCCAAGCCCACAAGCTCTCACCTTGTTGGCTCCTCGGTTTCAGTCGAGCGTCTCATGGGTGACGAGAAGAGTTGAGAAACGGTTTCGGAATAAGCCCCGCCCCCAGGACTGGCACCATCACAGTATCAGCAGACAAGCGGTAGTTGTGGTTTTTTTTTTGTTTGTTTGTTTGTTTTTTTTAAAGCCTTTTCAGGTTGACATTTTGTGCAATAATTATTTAAGCGTGTTAAAGGAATGTACAGGCAGTCTGAACGAAAACTTTGTTTTAGATCGGGAGATAAAAATACGACTCACTCCAGCAAAAAAAGAAAAATAATTACCTTCTTATCCTGAATGCAGTCGAGAGCTTTGGTGTCTCAGTTTTGTGTTTATTTGTTTGTTTATTTATTTATCTATTTTGGTGTGACTCCGCCCCCATTAGGCCCCACCCCCAGCTGTTTAAAGCTATATTTTAGCTGAAAGTGATGCGGAGGTTGTTTTCGACGACCATCGAAGCTCCAGTGCAGAAATTAAAGTAAAACTCCACCCTGAAACTCATTACGTATGTTTATACTGAATATATATATATATATTTTGGCGAATCTGGTGCTAATTTGTTACTCGATGCTGTAAGTTGGTGGTTGTGCGTCGCTCTGATGTCACAGGGGGACGCTGTAAATGCCGGCGCAGTGACAGTGGCGTTTAATAAAACATATACGTGAGAAATCCAGTAACAGTAGTAGTAGTGAAGCAAGACATTGGAGCAAATGCTGTATCCCAGAATGCAGTGCAGGTACGTGAGTCGGCTCGGCTGGTTAGCGATCTGCGGAGATGATGATGGCGATGGCGTTGATGTTGATGTTGATGTTGCCGGCGGTATTAGTGTGAAAGTTGAAGCTTTGGAAGCGGATCTGTTTGTGCAGAGTGAGATACAGACGAGGAGGTGAGAGAGCTGGACAGATTAAAGGAATAAAGCGCCGCTGCATCGCTCTCTTTAGGTAGAGAGACCGCTATCAGGACGTAGTCGAATGGCATTGTGGGTAATGTAGAGAAACGGAGATAGAATAGAGCGACCTTGATGTCCATGAAAGACGTTTAACCTAAAAAAAAAAAAAAAACTGTAACTGTAATAAATCTTTTGCAGCATGTTGATTATAAATATTGACTTGTTCAGGGTGGATTTTTCCTTTAAGTAGCGAAAATTAGGCAGAAAAACAACAAGTCTCGACACTTTCCACTTGTTCTGGACATGTTCCCATAATCATTTATACAACTGTTTGTGATGTATTATTGAAATTATAGACACTACTGATATTCAGGAGGAGGCGGATTACATAAACAGCATTTCTGAGCAGAAAGGTTTCTTGTTTTGAAATATAAAGAAGGCAATTGGCGTGATTTTAAAAATAAAAACAAAGTAAAACATTCCTGATCATAAGGACTGCAGGACTCGCAGCTCAATGCCACTAAAACACACTCTTCTTCTTCTTCTTCTTCTTCTTCTTCTTCTTCTTCTTCATGGTGTTTTAAAGAAGAACTGACTTTTTTTTGGGAGGTAAAATGAAACTAACCACTCGATCCGTCTCTTCTGCTGCTGTTACGTCAGGTTGTGTACGCACTTGAGCTTTTTCACGTGGAATAGGTAAAATATCTCAGTGCTGGGTTACGAAGGCTGTTTTTATTCCTCTTTTTCCAGTAGTTAATCTCTGGTGTTTAAAGCCCCGGCTGAAGACTGAGGACTGGATTCGATCAGAGCTCAGTGACTGTGTGTGTGTTCTGATTTCAGAGATTTCAGTTTTTTGATTTTTGGGCTCGGGCTTTATGGTTTAGTAACTTTTAATTTGATAACGTGTGATGGTTTATTTTTCGTTTTTGTTATTTAACATTATTTAAACAAAATGTTTGAATTTAAAAAATATATATAATATATTTTGAATGACTGCAGGCTCTCTGTTTTTTATGTGTGTTTATATTAATGTGTCTGATTAACACTCTGACAGTTTATTTGAGATTATTGTTATTATTATTATTAGTAGTAGTAGTAGTAGTAGTAGTATTAGTGCAACTGTTTCTATCAAATTAGGACATGAACATGGGGCAAAATAAATAATTAAATATTCCCCTGTTATTCCTGCTGGTTCCTCTAGAGGGCAGCATCGCCATTTGTATTTGTTTGACTCATAAGCACACAATTTATAATATTTATAACTTTATAACTTATATATTAGAACTTTTTTTTAGGTTCAAAGTTAGTATAAGACAAGTAGAAGACAGAAAACAGGATTAAATACTGAGGGATTGCGAGGAAGAATTTTTTTTTTTTAAGAAATTTCTTAGATTGTCAAAATGATCGTAAAATATTTGTTTACTTGTTTAACTAAAAATCAGAGAAGGTAAATAAACAGTATTGACATAAAGGAACATTTTCCGAGGCCTTTTACAATCGTATGCTTAAGGCAGAACCGGTGAAGGTTCTCTGTCGAATCCTGAAACACAGTGTTTCCCTGTCAGAAAGGGTTCCACACTAGAACTGTGTTAGGAATCAAAGAGCCCATTGAGGAACCGTCACGCTCACCAACACCAATAAACGCATTCCACAAACAAAGCTGAACCGAGCGAGCTCTGCACAGAACCCTACAACAAAGTGTAGTAGAACCCTGATAGGAGGCTAGGAACCCTCAGTGGACCATTAAAGAACCCGTGAAGAACCCAATTATCATATAGATGCCTGACAGGTTCTGGCTATGAAGATAAAATATAAAAAATAATGATGAGCAATAATTTAGTTACCCAGTTAATACACACAAGGGTTCTTCAGGGGGTTCTTTAGGGTTCATCAGATGAGTAAGGGTTCTTAGGTTCTTAAAAGGTTCTACTTGGATCTCTTTCTGATACAGAAACACACTCGTTTACAGGTAGAACCATGTAGAGACCACATGTAGTGCCTGACAGGTTCTAGGTATTAAGAAGAAAATAATGAGCGATAATTACGAGTTTGTACAACACGCTTACACTGAATATAAACACACACTTAGAAAAAAGGGTTCTTTAAAGGTTCTTAGCTTATAGAAAGAACTTATTGAATGTTTTCTGACAGGGAAACGCTTTGCTGTAGGGTTCTGCGAGCTGTTTGGTAGCTTTACTGAAGTTCCTTAATCTGGATTTGTAGCGTATAAAGTTTTATTTAAATCTCTTTCATAATAAAGCAGAAGCTGAAAATAATAGATTGCAGCACCGTCGCCTTTAGCTCTGGATGTTTGAGGAAAAAGTGAAACTTCAGCTTAGTTCCTGAAACATCTCCAGCTGACACAAATCACCCCGAAATAAAGTGTGGAAGTGAGTGAAGTGTGCTCGAGGTGAAGACGTTTCCTAACCGATGTGTTTAACATAAACCCTCAGTGCCTCATTCAGAGGTTTCTCCACATTCCACAGTGTCTTTACTGGAACACACCACATCTGTGTGTGAGTGTGAGTGTGTGTGTGTGTGAGTGAGTGAGTGCACCGTTACACATTTCCGGCTTTATTTCATAAAAGCGGATTAAATATTTTAGAGCAGTCTTTCTCACAGTGCGGTCTGGAGACAGCCAGAGGGCCGTGATTTTTTATTTTGATTTTGTTACAGTGGTGGAAATCATAAACGCAGCTTAATAAAAGTCCTATTTATTATTGTGTCTTTATACCGTAGTTATTAGACTGTTCGATCGCTCGCTCGCTTGGATTAAAATGGGTTTAATTTAAACCTCAATATCTCGTAAGAGTCACCTAAAAAATAATGTGATATTAAAATAAAATAAGGGCAGTGTGGACCATATTCTGTAGCTGAACATTTCAGAAATGAAAAGCTCCATGGTTCTAATAAACACCCAGAGTGAGACTGTAGATATTTATTAATATTTATTAATTATAAAGTTAATATTGAAATTATATATATGGATTATGTCCATTAAATAAATTTGTACTGACAGAGTACATGAGATTTAAGTTCCTGGCTACAAACAGTTTGAGAAGCGCTGTTCAAGAGCGTAACTTTGTCTTAATCAGAACTAATCAGATCTCTGTTCACAAAAGCTGTATTTAATCACGAAAGCTTTATTTATTTAGTTCATTTATTTTAACATGTGGTCTAATTACTGGAAAATCCATATCTGTCTCTGTATAAAAAGAGGAAAAGCAACAACACGAAAACCTCAAATCACTAAAATGCATTTGATTTTTTAAAAATAAAATCTCTATTTTGATTTTGTTGTGTTTTAAGTGAAGTTCAGAAGAAAGCCCACGCCTAAACACACATCTCCTCATCACTAACTTCCCTTTCTGTGAAGTTTTTTTTTTTTTCACGCCCACCACCTTTCCGTCCCGTCCTCACTTCTTCCTTTAAACTCTTACGCCCATGAACTTTAACCCGAGGTTCCGTGTCTTCTCAGGAAAGGCGTGTTCTGCGCTCTCCAGTGGAAATGTACTAAATTTAACAGTCAGATGGGATCAGTGACATTAAAGTGTTTTATTTTATAAAGGCTTAAACATTTTGATAAAAGCTAATAAAGTTTTTATTTTTTTCAACATGGGCTCACACAAAGATTTATAACAATTGGCATGAATTGTATAAATTAAATAAAAAGTTACTGAGATTAGGGGCAGGGCTAGAGCTTGAATTTCTTTTTCCTATAAAATCCAACCACATACATTTATTTTTTAAAAAAACAAACAAACAAACAAACAAAAAATTCAAACAAAGAAGGAGATTAATGAGATTATTCATGAGGTTTTTTTTTTTTAAATAAGAAAGTTTGTTTTGTTATGGACTTATTTGAATGTGTTAAATGTAGTAAATTAAAAATAATAAAAAAAAAGTAAAAATGCGCAGAAAGGTAATTGATTGGCGTATCCTGTATATGATCCATGATGTTAAAGATTTGCAACAAGTGCTTGAAGTTTCCAAGTGAAACTATAAGGAATAAAAATAAAAAATGTGTGTTTTTTTACTTTCATCAAACTGTAATTAGGTAAAAGTGTTCATTTCTTTAATTAACTTTCCACCTCTGCAGATATTCAGAGTCTTTTTTATTCCAGCAGCAGCTGAAGGTGAACAGTGACGAGTTGTGAATCAGCACATACTCTAATAAATGATCTTTGTAGTAAAACTGGGAATTTCAGAGAGGATGATCTTCTCATTTTTTAATTCAGATGTACCTCGAATGGCCTAAAGTTCCGTCTAGTCGTGTGTGTTAGTCATCACTTTTAACGTGGAAATCTTTGAGAAACATGTTCTGCCCAGATGAATCATGAACACAAGAAGAGAACATTTTGTGTAGCAGAGCTCCCAGAGGAGGTACTAATGAAAAATAAGATCAGCTGATGTCCTTGCCAAAGCAGAAACAAGAGAAAGGACATGTTTGAGAAAGTCCAGGTTTCTCTGATTGTGATGAAACAGAATGTTGCGTTACAGAAGGATTGTGTACCTTTATGAAAATATGATTATTATTATTATTCAGCTTTATCTTCAGCTTTATTAGGAAGACAGGAACAACGTTACAGCCTTTCCATTACTGATGCATTAACAGTTATATACGAGTTTATTCCACACGGCTGATATTATATAATCTCATGTTATTAATGGAAAAGCATTTCACTTGTATGATCAATGAATATCCCGAGAAGGGGAATCCTGTTATCACTGTGATTACAGCAACTACTCTGTCTCTCACACACACACACACTTACCTGGAAATACAAATCACAACCTGAGCTGAATTTCCTGTTTCCTCTCCGTCACCTTTCACTATCAGCTCGGATTTAAAAAAACAACGATGAGGCTGCTTTAGATGGAACGTGACTCATAATCATGTGCATTTCAAATACAGAGTGATGATGAAACCTCACGGTTTTAGTAATAATACAAATAGTATGGTTAATGTATATATATATATATATATATATATATATATATATATATATATATATATATATATATATATATATATATATATATTTATAAAAATGCCTTTTTCAACCCTAAAGTCACTTTAAAGAACCGAACCATTAAATCCCTTCAGTCAGAAAGGTCTACGCTGCAGTAATGCACATTAATAACAACAACGGGGTCAAGAATTAAGAAGAATTTTCCCCAATAAATATTTTCCTAACCTGCAGAAATTATTAAGCAATTAATTAATTAATTAGTTAGTAAGTCAGTAACGCTGAATTAGCCATAGTGTGACGAATAAGTTCACAGATACACACAATCACAAATATTACATGTGTAATGTGTACTATTTTATTATTGTAAAGTATTGGGTTGCATGCTATTAAATACTTTTTTTTTTGTCATCCCTCTGAGGGAACCTTAAAGGTTCTATGTAGAACCCTACACAGAGAGTTTCTCTGTTAGATACATAGATAGAATCTGTGATGAATTTTTTTTTACATTATACATTTTGACAAAATATTTCTATTTTGTTGCACAGTGTTACTACATACTGTTTCGTTACAGTCTATTACACACCGTTACAAGTTTCGTTACAGTCTATTACACGCCGTTACAGGTTTATTACAGTCTATTACACACAGTCACATATTTTATTACAGGTTACAGGTTTTGTTACAGTCTATTACAGTTACAGGTTTTGTTACAGTCTATTACAGTTACAGGTTTTGTTACAGTCTATTACACACCGTTACAGGTTTTATTACAGTCTATTACACACAGTTACAGGTTTCGTTACAGTCTATTACACACAGTTACAGGTTTCATTACAGTCTATTACACACAGTTACAGGTTTTATTACAGTCTATTACACACAGTTACAGGTTTCGTTACAGTCTATTACACACAGTTACAGGTTTTATTACAGTCTATTACACACAGTCACAGGTTTCGTTACAGGTTTCGTTACAGTCTATTACACACAGTCACAGGTTTCGTTACAGGTTTCGTTACAGTCTATTACATATTTTTTACACTTTTTCTTTAAAATTTTTTTATGTTCTATCACACACAGTTGCGTATGTTATTATACACCATTACATACAATTGCTATTGCATTATTTTTTATATATTAAATATATTGCATTGATTCATACATCGACAGATTTCTCTCGCCGTGTCGTATTAAAGCTGACATCACTGTGTAATCTACATTCCTGCAGTGGATACTGACGTGCGTGATAATGATACACTCTGAAAATAAACTGAATTTTTGGGAAGTCAGACTTCTCAGTGTTCCTCTACGCACAGTGACTGGAAATCCCACTTGGTCCCGGTATCACACACACACACACACACACACACACACACATTCCTTTTGAGTGAAAGCAGTGAGGGAGTGAAATATCAGAGATGAGCTACTATGTGAGTTTGCATGAGCTTCGTCTGGTTCCTGGAGGGAGAAAAGGGAATCCTATTCACACAGCACAGAGTCATGAGTCATAGCCAAAGCAGAACTGAGGGAGAGTCGCTTATCTTAATCATGTGGAGCGTTCCACAGGAAGTGTGTGTGTGTGTGTGTGTGTGTGTGTGTGCGCTTCAGAAAATGCAGAATCGGAAATCTCTTCCCTCCCATCGGGGCACATCTCCATGACGTTCCTATTTCATTCAGCTGAAATAAATCGAGTAAATTGTTGTTGAAGTGGTATTAGCTCCTTTAGGAAAAAAAAAACATTCAAGCAAAGATTCTTTCTTCTTTCTTTAAGGTTTCTTGATTTGAACGAAACGTTTATACATTATTCACAAATTTATCAAGAGGGAACCCTTAAAGGTTTTATGTAGAACCCTACAACACACTGTTCGTCTCCCAGAAACCAAGTAGAACCATTTAGGAGGCTGTGAAACCTTAATGACCTCCTGAAGAACTCCTGAAGAACCCGTTTATCAAAGAGTGGACCACCATGTAAAACTCCTGACGGGTTAAGAAGAAAATAATGAGCAAGAATTTGCAGTTTGTGGAACACACTTACCCAGCTAATACACACACACTGGTGAAAAAATGGTTCTTTAAGGGTTCTTAGCATCCAAGTTCTACTTGGAACCCTTTCTAATATTAATATTAGATATACACTGCCTGGCCAAAAAAAAAGTCACACAATCTAATATTTTGTTGCACTGCATTTAGCTTTGATTACGGCACGCATTCGTCCTGGCATTGTTTCAACAACCTTATGCAACTTCACAACATTTATTTCCATCCAGAGTTGCATTAATTTTTGGCTGAGATCTTGCATTGAGGACAGGAGAGTCTAACCACTCCGTAAAGTCTTCTCCAGCACATCCCAAAGACTT
>CM040474.1:752423-766287 GCA_022758105.1 Pangasianodon gigas | reverse complement strand
TTTGATTACGGCACGCATTCGTCCTGGCATTGTTTCAACAACCTTATGCAACTTCACAACATTTATTTCCATCCAGAGTTGCATTAATTTTTGGCTGAGATCTTGCATTGAGGACAGGAGAGTCTAACCACTCCGTAAAGTCTTCTCCAGCACATCCCAAAGACTTTCAATGGGGTTAAGGTCAGGACTCTGTGGTGGCTAAATCATGTGTGAAAATGATTCCTCATGCTCCCTGAACGACTCTTTCACAAGTTAAGCCTGATGAATCTTAGCATTTTCATCCTGGAATACGCCTGTGCCATCAGGGAAGAAAAAGTCCATTGACGGGATAACCTGGTCATTCAGTACATTCAGGTGCTCAGCTGACTTCATTTTATTGCCGCACAATGAGGCTGAGCCTCGACCTGACCAGCTGATGCAACCCCAGATCATAACACTGCCTCCAGAGGCTTGTACAGTAGGCACTATGCATGACGGGTGAATCACTTTATGCATTTCCCTTCTTACCCTGACACGCCCATTGCTTTGGAATAGGCTAAATCTGATTTTATCAGACCACATGACCTTTTTCCATTGCTCCACAGTCCAGTCTTTATGCTCCCGAGCAAATTGAAGTCATTTTTTCCGATTAGACTCACTAACAAATGGCTTTCTTGTGGCCACACAGCTGTTTAGTCCCAATCCTGTAAGTTCTCATCACATTGTGCGTGTGGAAATGCTCTTACTTTCACTATTAAACATAGCCGTGAGTTCTCCTGTCGATTTTTTTACGATGTGACATCACCAAGCATTTTAAAGATCTCCGATCACGATCATTCAAGATTTTTTCCCGACTACATTTCTGCTGTAAAGTTGACGGTTCACCAATATCCTTCCAGGCTTTAATAATGCACTGGACATTTCATAACCCAGTTCCAGTGATTTCAGCAATCTCCTTAGTTGTTTTCTTTGCTTAATGCAGGCCAACAATTTTCCCCTTCAGTAACATCTTTTCCACGACCATGGGATACGTCATCTGCCGTGGCTGTTTAAGAAATGAGAAGCTACACACTGCATCAGTTAAGGTTAAAAGAATTGTTACCAGCTGAAACATATTAATCACTGCAGTAATGATCCAATCATAGGCTCTTAAGTATTTGCTTATTTAAACCCCAACAGTGACCTTTTTTTTGGCCAGGCAGTGTATAATGTAGTATAAATATAAATATTACTGATAATACATTATATTTGTGTTAAACATTTACAATTACACCATCAGTATAAGTTTATAACAGTTGTAATTACTTAACTACATGTTATTTCTTCAACTAATAACCTTCATAACAATCTTATTGCATGTGCTAGGTAAGTGTGTGTGTGTGTATGTGTGTTACAGTATAGTACTGAGTGACAGGGTGGTGTGATGAAGCAGATTTTCTGTTACCAGCCTGAAGTTGATTATTTTCCTATAACAGCACATCCTCTTCCTGTTCTATTCCTCTTACACCACAGCAATTTATGCATTTATAGTTACGTTTAATGTTGTGAAACAGGTTAGTTCCTGTTCTGACTTACATTATAGCAGCTATAAACAGTCGTTCCCTCACCAGCCTCTCTTTATTCTCTTTTTAAAAAAAACACACAGCTTGTCATGTTACCAAGAAACCGCAAAGCGTAAACTCCTCTGTTAAATGTTAAATAAACTTCTCCTTACTCCAAGAAAACTTCACCATATTAAAGATTTTTTAAAATCCGTTTATCATCAGTGGAGCGTCCGCTGTACACGTCCCTGTGAACGAGCTGTTACTATGGAAACGATAACGTATTAGAACGAGCGCATTAATATAAACCTGCACTACTGTCAGAGCTGCTGTTATAGAGGATTAATCAACACCTTCTGACCAATCAGAATCCAGAATTCAACAGCGCTGTGGTATAAAGGAAGAACATTTAATTTATAGCAACAAGACGTTTCATGTGTTAGGGTTCACAGATGTTCTTTCATTATAATCAATAACAAATTATTTTTTGTTGACTTTGGTGTGTTTTGGATTGATGTCATGTTACAGGATGTGTCCATCTTCCCTTTTTTATCTTCTTGGAACTATTTTTTGTAGATAAATTGTAAAACAGAGTCATGTTTACTTTTCTTCCCTTTCAAAATACCCTGTGGGTGTACAAACTTTTGCACTCAACTGTAGTACACTCATTGAACATCTTAAACGAAGATGTGTACATTTTATCATCGGTTATTTAAAAAAAATTAACACAATTTGGTCAAATTTCTCAAACAAGACTCCTACTGTTGTTTCTAATTGTATGTTTTAAAAAAAGAAGCTAAAAAAAACACTGAGTTTATTTTTTAGGATAAAATATTTATTGTAAGAATGATACATATTGCACCTTTGAATACAATACAATACATTTTTAAAGTTGTCAGAAAAAGAACAATGTCTAAAGTAACAAATAAACTTTTGGTCACAGTGTGGAATCAAACAAGACAGAAATTACAAATAATTATATATAAATAAAGATAGTGTACACTATTACAGTAACATACTGCATTATTTCATAATCAAGCTGATCAGAGGACTTTATAAAGACATGTGCCGATATTTCTGTCCGGTTCAGAACGCAGTGAAGGCCAGACGTCGTCTAGAGAACATGTTTAATGGAAACATCAGAAGCATGTGTCCTGCTCGGAGGACGATATCCCATGATTCTGTGCGTGACTGAAGTTTATTTACTTTTAAAAAGCCTCCAGATGAGAACATAAGGTCATTATTTAAAATACAATATAATGAAAAAAACACAAAAACAAAAAGTTATGCAAATCCAAAACCCACTTGTACACACACAGCCCCTTTCCCCTGCTAAACCTGTACTTACTGCATTTGCATACTGAAATCTGATTGGTTCTTACATTTTATGATGCGATAACACCTGCTTGTTACAGCTTGAACAATAAGTCAGATTTTTCCTGCGAGATTTTCTTTTAAAACAAAAATGTAGGCAATTATCGAGGCATAAAATATATCATATCGGCACATATCTAATCTGTAGAAGATTAAATTATCAGGTTTAAAAACGGAAATGTGTAGGCAGCTTAACAAGATCCATAGTTTTCAAAGTATTGTAATTACAGTTCTTATTTTTTGCTCCAAATAAACCAGAGCGTTAGAGATGTAAGGCGATGTCACAGAAGATCCGAGTGACTACATGCTGATCTTCGACTCGTTGTTGTTGGTGGATTCTTTCCGATGAGCCAGGAAGGAGTACATGCATTTATCAGCGCCGAGGAAGCGGTACATGCACACGATGGCGTCGAACGGCAAAATCCTGCAACAGAGAGATCAGCAGCAGTTAAGAAAACGGTAACGTCATGAGGAAGTGGAAGCTTCGCCGCTCAGAAGGTTGTGAGTTTAAATCTCATGAGCAAGAAGGTTGAAACCCCACAAAAACATAGAATGAAGATTTTTTTCTTTAATAAATAATAAAATGGTGGCTCTAACAATCATTAAATGCAGATTCTATGAATATGCAAACCTTGCTCCATTTCCCTGGTAAAGCACTGCTTCATTAGCATACTGAAACCTGATTGGTTCTTATATTTTATGATGTAATAACACCTTCCTGAAAGCCCCTACATCACTATATGACTTGTGCAGTTCAATCTTTTGTATTTTATTTTTCTCTTACGTCTGTTTTAGTCTTATTCTAACTCACTGTTTTGTTACTGAAGCTCTGCGATCGAAGCATTTCATTCACCTTTTATATTTTTTACTCGTGTGTAAAATCGTTAAACTGTGATGTAACATCATTGTGAAATCAAATTAAACAGGCTGAAATGATTTATTCATAAAAACCGTGTTTCTATAAAATAATAAACAAATTAAAATAAAATGTCGTGATGCAGACGAGACTCACGTTTTCATGAAGGTGACGGCGTACATGGCACGCGGCGTGCAGACCATCGGCTGATCCGTCAGAATGGCTCTCATGGCTCGCTCCACGCAGTGCTCGGGGTTCAGCGGCGGGAAAAACGGCGCGATCTCCTTCCTGCGCAGGAGAACCCAATATCAACAACTACGTATAAATTATAAATAATTCATTCTTAATTCATTATCATACATTGTAATTCATTTATTATTAATGTATCCTATGAATATATCATTAAAAATATATTAATTATAATGACACCTTATAAAAACATGATCAATTATAATCCGTTCATTTATCATTCATTTATATAAATTAGAACTGATTTATTTTTATTATTGTTTAATTATATAATCATTCAATTATAATAATATAATAAATAAGCTTTACACCATCCCATTTTTCCAAGAGAACAATATTAAATACATTCTGGCTTTATATACAGATCTGTGCAAAAGTTTGTACACCCCACAGCAAAACAAAGCTGACAGCGAAGTAATTCATAGCAAGATGCGTGTACTTCCTGTTTTATGTTTCCTTCGTTAACACAAATAATAATTATTAGCGGTACAAACCTTTGCACTGAACTCTAGGTTGTGAGTTTCTGCTCTACTAAACGGTGACCAACCTGATTTCGCAGCCTTTAAACATCCCCGTATCGACCAGGAACGGACACACCAGCGTCATCTTGATCCCGTCTTTGTTCGCCGCCTTTAACTCGTGGCTCAGGGACTCGTGGAAGCCGATGGCGCCGAATTTGCTCGCGCAGTAATCCTGCGATAAAACACGACCGAAGAGAAGAGAATTAGATCTGCAGAAAACAACACGTTCATATCAGAATGAAAAAGCACGGATACAGAACACACACCTCGACCCCGGCCGTGGTGAAGAGACCCAGAGAGCTGGCGACAGTCACGATGTGGCCCTCGTTTAACTCCAGCATCTTCGGGAGAAAAGCTTTCGTGGTCTGTGAAGCACATGAGACAAATTAACACCCGACCGAGTCACGTGTCTGACGTAAAGCACGCTAACGGGACGAAGACTTCTCCTACTGACCCAGAAGTGGGCGTGGCAGTTGACCATCATGGTCCTCTCGATCAGTTCGTCGGGACACTCGAGGAGGTGACGTCCTGAAACCACGCCGGCGTTGTTGACGAGGAACGTGACGTCTCCCACCTCTCTCCTCACCTGCTCGGCCGTGGCGTACACACTCTCACGCTTACTCACGTCACACACGTACGTGTAAACCCGCGGCTGGAACGCGGGCAACTCCTCAACGCTGTCGTCTGAACCTGTACACACACGATCGCTCACAATATTAATAAAATAATAATAATAATAATATAATAACGAGTGTGTGAGTCTCTAAAGTCTCCGTGTTTCTGGATTTGATGTTTGATGGAGAAATCCTGATGACACGCCCACTTTTCCAGCGTAAATGCTTTTAATTGGATGAAATCTACATTTTAAAGTCACTTTAAAGCCCAATATGAGATTCTATATTTCATTTAGGACCAAACTTTTCTGTAAAATGATTTCAGAAATAACTTTTAAAACAAAAATCTTAATTAATTTGCACAGAATCTGTGTTCATCAGAAATGACTTTTAAAACTTTTAATTATTTTGCACATTTCAGAATCTTCAGACAGAGAAACAGAAATCTCTCGTAAAAACGTCCACCTTGGGATGAAATGTTAAAACGTTAAAAGTCTAATTTGAGATTTTGCATTTTAATTTTTAATACTGAAACTTTTATATAATTATGAATTCACTGTTGTGTATTTAATTGTGGATTAATGGGTATTAAATATAAATAAATAATCCATTTTTAGATGATTTTTGAGGACAAACATTTTAAAAGATCTTTATTTTTAACATTTAATTTTATCAGCTGATTTTTGGAAAGAGAAGTTTTACATTCAGGATTTTTCTGTAGTGGATTTGGTTTGTTATCTTTTTAAATCATTATTCTGAAATTCTGTATTTAAATTTAGAAGAAAATATTTGTATTAAATCTCTACTTTGAGATTCAGCCTGAACTTTTGCAGCATAAATCTCTTTTAAATGTTTAATTTCAGAATCTGGGTTAACATTTGGACGGAGAAATTTAAAGTTTAAAGTACAGAATAAACTTTGTGGAAATAGAAATCTCATAAAAATGTTTTGAATCATAGATCATAAAACATCAGCAGTTTAGAGTCAGTGTTATTAAACTCCTCATTAGAGCTTCTGTATTTAATTTTAGATCTCTGATAAACACACACACACACACACACACACACAGACATACACACACACACACACACACACATATATACACACACACACACACACACACACACACACACACACACACACACACACACACACACACACACACACACACACACACACACACACACACACACACACACACACACACATATACACACACACAGACAGACAGACACACACAGACAGACAGACACGCACACACACACGCACAGTCAGACGCACACAGACGCGCGCGCGCTTTGCGGGGTTTGGACTCACCTGTACAGGTGTTGCTCGTGTCGGTGGTGTTTTGTCGGTAGATTTCGCGCACGAGCTCCGCGGTCTCCTCGTTGGCGGTGCGGTTGATGTCCCAGAGCGCGAGCGTGGCTCCTCTGCGGGCGAATTGCAGCGCGAACAGGCGGCCCAGTCCACTTCCGGCCCCGGTGATCACGCACACGCGGCCCTGCACGCGCTTCTCCTGCGGCTTCACGAGCCACCGCGCCGCCGCCGCCGCGAACGACCAGAGCACCTTCACGCAAACCACGCAGAACTCCGCCGCGATGTGCATCGTCATCAACCGCCTCACTACCGACTACCGACAAAGTTTCTGTAGAAAGTTTGATCTGAAAGCGAGTCTCAGTGCAGATGATCCGATCTAAACACACACACAACTAAACTATCATCCGATCTACTTCTCCAGCGCGCGCACACACACACACACACACACACCTCTAACTTCTCATTACACGTCCTTCTGCTCTTAACATAAATACAGGTCCGGGCTGATGTCGTCACGCTGATGTCGTCACCGAAATCCCAGACGATCCCATCCCATCAGCGGAACAGAGGAACAAGGTTGCCAGATTAGACTTTTAGATCAGATTATGGATCTACATCCTTTCTGGTGTTGCAGGATGACGTTAATGATAACAGCGACGGAGCGTCAAACCGAATGGAGCGGAGAAGCTCGAATCACACGACTCACAGCGTATATAAATAATATATATATATATATATAAACACACCCTTACTGTAGGAGAATTATCTCCTGTTTTTGTTATGAACAGCCAGAAATTGAGATAAAAATAAAACTAACTTTATATTTGGAGCTGTTGTGATTAGAGACCCCATCCCAGCTGAGGAGAAGCAGCCCCAAACCATGATGCTGCCACCACCATGCTTCACAACAGCCATAGTGTTCTCTAGTGTTGTATTTATATGTTTTAAAGGTGAGATAGTCATTTTTTTAATCTTCACTTGTACAAATAATCTGAGAGATATGTAGAAAAACAAGGCATTAAGCCGTGGCTTTAGCAAAAGTGTATTAAATCTCTGAGAAAACTCGCTCGGAAAACTGACTTCCGGTCCGGAACGCTTGTTTGTGTTTGGATTCCGCTTCCTGTCAGTCATTTTAAAGACACTATACTCTATGAGACAAAGTAGATCCTGGGGGCGGAGCTTCACAAACATGGACAGGAATCATTCAAATCTTGAACCCATGTAACGCTTAGAGATTTAATCTTGGAGGAAAAAAGACTCATCTAATGTAGCTTTAAAATGAAAGTTCTAGCTCTGTCTCATCAGACCATCAGACATTGTTTAGAGCACAGGTTCCTAACGCTGGTCCTGGAGAACCCTCAGTCCTGCTCTAACACACACACTTCATCTCAGGAAGAGCTGCTAATTAGATTATTAGTTGAATCAGGTGTGTTGAGAGCAGAGAAAACACTGAAACATGCAGGACAGCGGGTTCTCCAGGACCGGGGCGAGGAACCTCCGCTGTAGTGGAACTGGACCTTATACTCTTTCCCAGTGTGTGTGTGTGTGTGTGTGTGTGTGTGTGTGTGTACATAATACAGGAGATGGTTAATGGTACATCCAACACCATGGATATTATTTTATACCCGTCTCCTGATTGATCCCTTTCAATAATAAGATTATATAGAGCTTTTAGAGCTATTATTTGTTTATTTGTATGTTTTTGGTCATAAACATCTCTGGTTAGAGCTTTACAATTTTACTAAACACTAAGTTTTTAAAGTGAAAAGACAAAGTGTATTTTTAAAATGAATTTATTGGGAAAAAATTTGATATAAACTCCCAGGGCAGGTCAGCATACTGTTTAAACTGGAGTCAATTATTCCAATCTGGCAACCCTGATGTTTTCCAACTAATAATAATAAGTTTTAAAGGTTTTTTTTTTTTTTTTCAAAGTAATTTTCAGATTGAAATCGACAACAAGATTTGACATTACATTCATTATTTATTATATGTGTTGTTTGTTTATTTGTTAAACTTTTTTTTCTGAAGCATTTCATGTAGTATGAATATTTTCCGTTATGCTCGGAGTCTAAAAACTTCATTTCCCATAATCACCCGCGCTTCATACGTTGACATTAACTCGCCTGAAGTGCCACGCAATAATATTTTCTACTCATCTTTACAATTATAATATTATATCTAATGATTATTATTTTTTTTATTAAGTGTTAGCGCTAGCTAGCTAGCTAGGTTGTGTACACAAAGTCATATTATTCCTTGTTACTTTAAAAGTGTTAGATTAGCATAACACAAACAACTAACGTGTATTTTACATGAATTTATCCTTTTATCATTGTCAGTGAACGCTTTTTAATGTTTAAGGATTATTAATAAATAAATATTTGTTGATAAATAAAGTAAATTCCTTGATTATAAAAATCAGGCGATATAAAAGGCTACCTAAGCCTGACCGGAAGTGTGCGGACCTATAAGGCGTCTATGCGCATGCGTGAAAGCCTCTTTTACCGTGGGCATAATGGCGGGTGAAACGTAAGTCGACTGTCTTGTCGTTTAAATCTTCTTCCATCGGCGTCTGTGGTGTCTGTTCGCTGTCAATCTCAGATGGAGAATAATGTTTAAACACTTATGTGTGTTCTAAAGTCGATATTAGTGACGGATAATGAGTATAAAGTGTATAAAAGTTGATGTTAAAGATAGTAGTGTCTGGATCACTGTAGCATTAGCAACGTGATGTTAACCGGCCTGTAGCTAGTGAGAGGGTTCAACTGAATAAAAGCGTTTATTTTTAGAATAAAACAATCATACAGAATAAATTTAGAGCAAAATTAATGTTAATGTTACTACCTAATGTTCTACAGTAGTGTGTTTATCAGGACACTACACCTGTGTTAGCTGGATGCTAAGCACTAACGTTACCTGTGCTAGTCTCATGATCACCATTTTATTATTTATTATTATTTATTATTTTTCATTAATTATTGTTTGTTTGCAGTCACTGAAAAGGGAAAAATAACCAAATTTAGCAATAAACACTCCCATTTTAATGTTTTGCATCATGTCTTGTCACATTGCATGTGGAATTTTTGCAGCCTGATCATTAAATTCTTTTAATTCTGTCCTGAAAAGTTTATTTTTATGATTTAACACCAATTAAGTTGCTTAATCTGCTATAAAAGGTGTTAAAAAGTGTTTTAGAGTCACAGAAAGTTGAGTTTTAGGGATGATGGGGGAAATACTGGGTTATATTTAAATTAATTTTTGAAATAAATCAATTTAATTTGTGACAATTTGTCAAATATATTGCATCTGTTCAGTAACATGTTAGTGTGTGTAAATAAATAAAATGGTGTTAAAGTAATGCAGTAAAATGCAGAAGGATAAAGATGAATAAAATAAGTACACAGTTATAGAATAAACTCAAATGTATATTAAATTAAAATGGTGCAATAAAGATGTTTAATTATAATTAATGCTATAAATAGTTTTATGTTTTATGTCCAAGAATTTCATCTCACTGATGAGACACTCGAGTGCCAAAACTTTTAATTTCTTACGAGTCGTGGTCTTCAGAAAGTCGTAGTGTTTTGTTTTGACGTCGTGTCTGTGTTTGTTTTCAGAGAAAAGAAGGAGACGAAAGAGGCGGCGAAGGAGAAGAAAGAGACGAAGGAGAAGAAAGTTCCGTCAGTCCCCGAAGGCCTCTTGAAGAAGAGGAAGCGCTATGCGGCCTTCAAGGCGGCTCGCGTCAAGGCTCTGCGGGTCGAGAAGAAGGTCTGTGCTTTATAAAGTCATGTTTATGAAACGTAAATCGCCCGAGTGGTGCTCTGACTCCTCTCTCTCTTTTTCTCTCTCTCTCTCTCTCTCTCTCTCTCTCTCTGTTTCTCTCGTTTCTCCTCCAGAATCGCAAAATCACCCGGAACCTGATCTACGCCAGAGCGCAGTTCTACCACAAAGAGTACCGGCAGATGTACAGGCGCGAGATCCGCATGAACCGCATGGCTCGCAAAGCCGGAAACTTCTACGTCCCCGCTGAGCCCAAACTGGCCTTCGTTATCCGGATCAGAGGGTGAGGGTTACCTCTACAGGGAGGTTACGCTGTCAGTCCTGAGGAACATTTCACCCGAACTTTGACCGCTTTGCTTCTTTGCGTTTTTTTAATTACAGAAAGAAAAAAAACAGAACATGAATAAATTACGCTTTGAGTAAATTTTCTCGGGAGTGAATGATAAAATATCGATAACGTGAAAACACGATAAAAGTTAAACAAGCGATAGAAACTTTATTTTTTAAGTTAATGAAGACTAAACCAGATTCTGTGTTTACATCCGGACTAAAAACCTGATTAATTAAGTGATCGTGTTTATTAGAGAACTCTGAGATCCTGCTCAGTGGTCAAGATGTTTTTTCCTTCCTTCTGTGTGTGTGTCGCTATGGACGCAGTTTTAGTTTCCAGATGTTTCCAGATGTGAACAGTACAGTGGTGTTCTGGGTGAAATGTTCCTTCTGTAACGTGGTGGTTAATGATGCAGCTCTTTTTTCCCCGTCATATCGACCGTGGTGATTCCTCTGCTAATCAGCCAGTCTCACTGAAACCACACCGCTGTGTTTAACTGCAAACAGACGAGTCGAAGTGAAGGTGTGTTAACGCTCTCTGTGTGTGTGTGTGTGTGTGTGTGTGTGTGTGTGTGTGTTTCTCTCTCCGCAGTATCAACGGCGTGAGCCCTAAAGTGCGCAAGGTTCTGCAGCTCCTGCGTCTGCGCCAGATCTTTAACGGCGTCTTCGTGAAGCTCAACAAGGCCTCCATCAACATGCTGCGTATCGCCGAGCCGTACATCGCCTGGGGGTGACGCAGAACTCGTTTATTTTACTTTTCTCTACACTTTCAGCCGGTAGAATTGGGTTAGAACGCTGTTTAAATGCAGGTGTTTGTTAAGGGGGAGGTTTCAGGACAATTAATGGGGATGTCTAAGGTGTGACACCTGCTCAGGTGCAGTAAGTGACGTGCGTGTGTGTGTGTGTGTGGTTTTGTTCCTCAGTTACCCCAACCTGAAGTCTGTGCGCGAGCTCATCTACAAGCGCGGATACGGCAAGATCAACAAGCAGCGCATTCCTCTGACAGATAACTCGCTCATCGAGAAGACCATCGGTAAAAACACACACACACACTCTCACTCCGCGCACACACACACGCACACACACTCACTCCGCACGCACACACACACACACTCTCACTCCGCACGCACACACACACACACTCTCGCTCTGCGCACACACACACACACTCTCGCTCTGCGCACACACACACACACTCTCGCTCTGCGCACACACACACACACTCTCGCTCTGCGCACACACACACACACTCTCGCTCTGCGCACACACACACACACTCTCGCTCCGCGCGCGCGCACACACAGTGAAAATGATGCAGATCGTGTCGCCGACTCTATTCAGAGGAATGTAGCTAAAACACGCTCAAAACTTTGCTATGTGATGTCAGACTAATTTGCATATTAATTTATTCATCATGAAAATTAGCATATCAAATGACAGTAGGCTAAATGAAGGAAGATTTACAGTCAGAATAGAAAACAGATTATTAATTTTTCTTGTAGAAAAGTCATCTTTGGTCGCCACAAACTAAACTTTTACACTTTAGGGGGAAAAAACGTTCTCAGTAATTCAGTGACGGTGATTAGTCATGAAGGAAACTGTTACTTGCTTTAAATATCTCCGAGAAAGTATGAGGGGCGGGACAAACAGAGGCGGTCAGTGATTGGTCGTCGGGAGTGGCGGTGATCTGTGATTGGTCGTGAGGACTGGTGGTGATCTGTGATTGGCCGCAAGCGCAGCACAGTCAGTCTTTACACACTGATGGCGAGTGGAGCGAAGCTGCTCTCGGCTCGTTTATCAGCAGCTGGAGAACCGTATCGCGTTCAGGACCGTCACTAACGTCTGCTCGAGAACCTGCTTAAGCTCTTAAATTTATTGGTTTTGAAGTAAAGTCACTAAAATGGTCAGAAAGTCGTCAAATCTAGCGACAAAGTCTCTCTAGTCGGCGACACCGGACACGATTTTAAATAAATATCCGAACTCGTGTCTCTGGGAAGTTAATTTTATGATGTTTATAGAATGAGGAAAGGTGTAATAACGCACATTAACCGTTTATCAGCACTGAACACCGGAGTAAAATTCAGTTTTCTGCCTTTTAGACTGAAAAAAAGGTGAGATTCTTTTCCGACAGAAACATTTGTGTCCACACGAACACGCATCAGTTTGAAAAATGTCTTTTAGACAGTTTTTTTTAGCTTTTTTTTAAAAAAAAAACGATATACGAAAGTGTGGCGGAAAGATGGCGGAACTTCCTGCGATGTTTTTTTCTCTCTGTATTTTGTATTTAATTTGAGTTTGTCGCCTCTGAATAACGTACACGCGATGCTGATGCTGAGGCGTATAATAAACTCCTTTAAGTAACAATTTAATATAAAGGAGATGAGTTTAGAGATGGACAATTTAACAATATAATATTTATAAATTATCACTTCTCTCAAATATTGTCTGTTTCTTTTTTTTAATACACATTCATATTTAAAAATAAATAAATAAATAAACTGAAAGGAAGCTGCAGATTGAATGATTTTTATTTATTTTATTTTTCAGTGTTAGTTTAGTGTTTTTTGGGCAGTGAGTATAAAACTGAGTAACTTTTCAAGAGTTTTTTTATTCACAGTTTTTAACGCAGCGCTTCTGTTTTGCCGGCTGTTTGTTAGCTCAGTTATAGATCACGATACAAATAACGTGAATTATTGTGATTATTTTTCTCGCCCGGCCCTGGACGACTCGCAGACAGAGCCGTGATGCGCTTTTGTAACGCTGTGCAGGTTAAACGTTGCGTCTGAGAGCCGAATGTAATGAGAGAACGTTGCTCTTGATTTCTGCAGGCTCATATGGAATCATCTGCATGGAAGATCTGATCCACGAGATCTACACCGTCGGCAGGAACTTCAAAGCTGCCAACAACTTCCTCTGGCCTTTCAAGCTGTCGTCTCCTCGCGGTGGCATGAACAAGAAGACCACTCACTTTGTGGAGGGAGGAGACGCCGGGAACCGAGAGGACCAGATCAACAGACTCATCAGGAGGATGAACTGAAGGTGAACCAAGTGAACAAACAGATCTGTGTGTGACAGAGGGAGACAGGAAGAGAGAGAGGGGGAGAGACTGAGGGAGAGACTGGAAGAGAGAGGGGGAGCCTGGAAGAGAGAAGGAGAGACTTGGGGTTGAGACTGGAAGAGAGAGGAGACTGGGGGGAAAGACTGGAAGAGAGAGAGAGAGACAAGGGGGGGAGAGACTGGAAGAGAGAGAGAGGGAGAGAGAGACTGGGGGGAGAGACTGGAAGAGAGAGAGAGAGACCA
>CM040474.1:721799-744619 GCA_022758105.1 Pangasianodon gigas | reverse complement strand
AAAATTAGAGTGATATAAGTAACGTCATGCTTATAGAGTGATATTAATATATAATATGATGTTAATAGCGTGATATTAATATATAAAGTCATGCTTATAGAGTGATATTAAAATTAGAGTGATATAAGTAACGTCATGTTTATAGAGTGATATTAATATATAATATGATGTTAATAGAGTGATATTAATATATAAAGTCGTGCTTATAGAGTGATATTAATATATAATGTCATGTTTATAGAGTGATATTAATATATAAAGTCATGCTTATAGAGTGATATTAATATATAATGTCATGTTTATAGAGTGATATTAATATATAAAGTCATGCTTATAGAGTGATATTAATATATAATGTCATGTTTATAGAGTGATATTAATATATAATGTCATGTTTATAGAGTGATATTAATATATAAGGTCATGCTTATAGAGTTATATTAAAATTAGAGTGATATAAGTAACGTCATGCTTATAGAGTGATATTAATATATAATGTCACGTTTATAGAGTGATATTAATATATAATGTCATGCTTATAGAGTTATATTAATATATAATATGATGTTTATAGAGTGATATTAATATATATGTTGTAAGACAATAGATAAAGCATCAGTATTCTGATTAATAAAACTGTACAATAAAAAATATCTCAGTTTATCAATATTAAAAAAACTTTATTAAAGATTTATAAAGGGAGTCATATTTTTAGTCAAATATTTATTTTAAAAATTAATTGTGAAAAATTATTTGTTTTAATAGATATAATGATGATTCATCCATTAAAGAGGAAATGTGTTGTTCTGTTGCTTGGAAATTTGATGTCCAAATAATAATAATAATAATAATAATAATAATAATAATAATAATAATAATGTGCTCTGTTCCAACATTGTTATATTACATTATATGAATATTCTGATTATTGCAATTTAATAAAAAAAAATACATTGAGTTAAATTCTAAATAAATATCATATAACCTGTGTTCTGCTGAAATAAGTGAATTTATTTCTGTTTTAATGTCAGATGTAAAGAAATAAATCTGCTTTCAGGTCCGATAGTTTTTACGTCCCTGGAAATATTGCGCTGTAATTTGGGATTGAATAAAATCATCGTGTCCTACACAGGAATGGCCAGTAAGTTTTACGTTCAAGTCATTCATGTCGTTTTCATTCTCAGAGGAATGTCACATCTGTGTGTAAAGTCTGTATTCCTCAGGAACCACGCAATAACATCTGGTACTTGATGCCAAGAAAATGCATGCTGTTAAAACCTCAATAAATTAAAATAGTTTTTAAAAAAAAAGCCAACCTGAAGTGCACACGTGTCCTTATTTAGCAACATTAGCTAGGCTAGCTACTAGCTACTGCTTAGCACCTGTACTACCTTATCAACAGCATTTAACTTTATTAGCTAGAGATGTTTGCTAAGAAAATAACTACCATTAGATTGAAGATTACATTATGTAATTACAAACAAACATTTCCAAGCTAGCTTACATCATGCTAACTATTGTAAAGCAGTAGCTAAGTTTCCTACCAAGCTAGTTACATTTGACTAATTCTTCTATTGTGTAATCACAACCAGCAGTTACAAGGTAGTTAACATGTAGTTATCTAATATATTTTGTAATTAAAACCATTAGCTTTCCTTAAGTTCCTTATCAAGCTAGTTTACATCATGCTAACTATTGTAAAACAACTAAGTTTGCTAGCAGGCTAGTTTACATTATGCTAATTATTATATTGTGTAATTAAGATTGATAGCTATGTGTTTTTTTAAGTGAATATTAGTTTTAAAACAATGTGAAATTTGTAGTAAATATGAATATTGTTTTCTAAGGCAAGTCCTAACCTTTATGATTTGTGATTTAGCTTAGCTTAGCTTAGCTTATGGGTGTGTTTTGTGCCCAGAGTTCACGATGGTACAGATGGGATGGCATGTGAGCGTTCTGTATAAAAACGACCTGTGGGTGGAGCTATCTCAACCGCTGGGTCCTTGTGAGGATTTGAGGATCTGTAGCGTCATTAAGGGAGGTACGGATCCGTCACAACATCTGTCTTTTCTCTCATTTTTACAGCTGTGAGATTTAAACGTGTTCACTTTCCTGTTACAGAAACCATCCATGAGACACTTCCGGTCTATATGCGATCATACTCTACACCAGACGTGAGTTAGAACCTGAAATATGTCCTACATTTACAGTAAGGTACAATTTATATTATTTTAATATCTGTCTTTTTCTTTTCTGTTATTTCTAGGGCGAGTATCAGATTATCCTGACAGTAAACATTATCGATGACATGGATAGGGAATTAACTCTGAGAATGAAGTTAACACTTCACATGAGGAATGAGAAACGATGACGATGGTGATGATGATGATGGAGATGATATGGTTCAGCTTTCATCTTTTTAGTTCTGCATTTTAGATACAAGCCTAATGTAGCTACAAGTAGACGATATCACACCTTGGAGGTGTTTCTTCACACATCTCAGGAGCTTCTTCACTGCAGAGTTTCCCACCTTTCAGTAAAACTGATGAAGAACCTGAGAACAGTGGAGAAACCACTGATGGTTTTTTTTTTTGGACATTCCTTATTTCCTCATCTGATAGGCATCAAATGAGATAAAGTGTGAAGATGTGAATTAATGAGTCCTGGGAATTTCCCATCATTCAGCAGAACTGATGAAGAACCTTGTGAGAAGCGTGTTCTGAAACGTGGTTTATAATGTGATCGTGATTTTGTGTTTAAAAATCATTTCAAACTCGAAAGCGATGGTCGTAGATTTTTACTGGATTTTCTTCACTGAGAAGATGCTTCAGATTTGGCAGCTTAATCAGGACATTAGTAGTTAATCCTTTTTAGTTTTTTTTTGTTGGCATATTGCGATGCCACATTTTTTCTCCTCCTCTTCTTCTCTCTCTCTCTCTCTCTCTCAGTGGTTTTACTAGTCCAAAAAATATAACTATATATAAATATATTTATCTTTATATTTGAATATAATATATTTATATTTATATACTTATTGTCCTTTGAAGAGGTGTGATGGTGGAATTTTTCCTTGGCAGGTCCGATAACAAACATGTAGAAAAAAAGCCCTCAGCCAAAAAATATATTTTTTTTTAAAAATGTACCTATAACTTTTAAACGCATCACACCTGATTTTATTTTCCAGCTTGAGCACTGTGTATAACTATCAGCACACAAAAAAGGATGTCGTAATAAAACTGAACTAAAAATATGTTTTAAAAATGAACCTATAACTCTTGAATGCACCAGATTTATTTTATTTTATCGTAATTAATTTTTTTTTGCCTTGTGTTGTTTTGTACACACCTGTACACATCTGTAAGCTCCTGCCTTGGCTGAAGGTGATGGAACACCTTTATAAACACCACCTGCTCTGTATTTCCTGCAGGGGGCGCTCTTAGAGAGAGAAAAGAAACCCTGAGGGTGACAGATTGTTGTTGAGGACCTGACGGGTCGTAGCAGGTGAGTTCGGACGTGCAGCTTTGACCCTCAGCGCCATCAATCTTTCTCTAATGGCAGGTTGGGGGGGGGGGGGGGGGCAGAAAAACAGAACCTCGGTGTAAACCTACCTCGCTTCAGAATTACTCCGAGGTAAAGGTGAAAAAATGTGCTGAATGTCCAGAGTAGCGGATCAGGAGCTGGAGCAGGAGCAGGAGCAGGAGCAGGTGGTGGAGTCGACTTTGAAGGTGACAGTCGCAATCTGTGCGCAATCTGACTTCATTACACTCGCTGCTCAGAGCTCTTTACTTTCTCAAGGACGTTTAGCTTCATGGAGATAAAATCGTGCAGCAGAAATGAAATCACTTCCCAGGAACATGTCAGCGTTTTCTGAGCATTAGTCACAGACTGTATTACAAACACAGCACCAGAACTCCACGTCTATTCTGATTGGTCAGAAGGTGTTGATTAATTCTCTATAACAGCAGCTCTGACAGTAGCGCAGGTTTATATTAATGCGCTCGTTCTAATACGTTATCGTTTCTATAGCAACAGCTCTTTCACAGGGGTGTGTATATATGGTGAAGGTTTTGTAAGGAGATGTTTATTTGACATTTATGGAAGGAGTCTCCAGTGTCAGGGCTGGAGGTAAAGCTTTAATTTTTCTGAAACTTCAAGAGAGAGAATAAAGAGAGGCTGGTGAGAAAATGACTGTTTATAGCTGCTATAACGTAAGTGACAACAGGAACTAACTTGTTTTGTGGATGTTCCATAACATTAAATGTAAATATAAATGGGTAAAAAAGAAATGATGTGTCTTTAATAAAAAAAAAATTTTAATTGTTGGCAAGTTGCTGTGGTATAAGAGGAATAAAACTGCTGTTATAGGAAAATAATCAACTTCGGGATGGTAGCAGTAACTCCGCTTCATCACACCACTCCAGCATTGATTAATGTCCTATAACTGCATGGCCCCAAGTGTTTTATTCCTAAAGTCACAATGATACTCATTTAAAAGAGTGATTAAGAAATACTGCAACCTGTGACCATCTTCATGATCCCTTTCCATCTGCCATCCTGTGTGTGTGTGTGTGTGTGTGTGTGTGTGTGTGTGTGTGTGTGTGTGTGTGTGTGTGTGTGAAACGTGAGGTCGTGTGTGTGTTCTGACATGCTCGGGGTTTGTCGCTGTCTCTCATCCACATGCTGTAGATGCTCTGAAACTGACACTGAGCTCGACCTTGACTTCTGCCACTGAAACATTTCTTTAACTGCACAAGGCTTCATTTAAAACGCAACCAATCACATTTAGTCACTGATCGTTGGGAACGAGGGATAGATGTGTGACTGATATCACTGGCGTATCAAATTACTCAATTACTCACTTTTGTTGTTTGTAAATATCTACAAGAAAAGAGTTGAAAACCAAGAACAAGAAGGTGTGAGGGCTGCGACAAACAGTGGTGATCAGTGATTGGTCGTCGGGAACAGTGGTGATCAGTGATTGGTCGTCGGGAACAGTGGTGATCAGTGATTGGTTGTCGGGAACAGTGGTGATCAGTGATTGGTCGTCGGGAACAGTGGTGATCAGTGATTGGTCGTCAGGAACAGTGGTGATCAGTGATTGGTCGTTGGGAACAGTGGTGATCAGTGATTGGTTGTTGGGAACAGTGGTGATCAGTGATTGGTCGTCAGGAACAGTGGTGTTCAGTAATTGGTTGTTGGGAACAGTGGTGGTCAGTGATTGGTTGTTGGGAACAGTGGTGGTCAGTGATTGGTCGTCGGGAACAGTGGTGATCAGTGATTGGTCGTTGGGAACAGTGGTGAACAGTGATTGGTCGTCAGGAACAGTGGTGATCAGTGATTGGTCGTTGGGAACAGTGGTGATCAGTGATTGGTCATTGAGAACAGTGGTGATCAGTGATTGGTCGTTGGGAACAGTGGTGTTCAGTGATTGGTTGTTGAGAACAGTGGTGATCGGTGATTGGTCTTTGGCTTTACATAATGGTGGTGAGTCGAGAGAGACAGCTCTCTCAACGTGTAAAACCAGCAGCTGTGATATGATCTGCCAGGCTTTTTTTTTTTTTTTAATAAAGTCACTAATGGGGACTAAAAGTTGCCAAATTTAGCATCAAAGTTTTTCATGCAAAAATGGAAGAAAAACGTACAAGTGTGGTTTCATCTTATCCTGTCATATACGAACTCTCATTATCATTACACGTGTATATGTGAGTTTCCTTCTGGGATGAATAAAGTGATCTATCTATCTATCTATCTGTCTATCTATGTAGAGATGTTACGAAGAAAAATAACGCTCAGAAGGAAGTAGCTGAGATGGTTGGTGCCTCTGGTGAGTTTACGTAGCTCGTACAGTTAGCTCACTTGGCTAATCTAACCTGAGAATGAAGCCAGTGCCAAGCCGAGTACGTGACACGTAAATGAACCAATCAAAACTATTTTCACGCTGATTAATGTGTTATTTAACTTAATTTAACTAGTTTGCTTTAGAAGAGATATGTAGCTACTACTGTTTCTCATCGGAACTAAAAACATGACAGAGTCGTCACTTGCTGGTGCGAATGTAGGGTTACACGACTACTGGCTGACTGCTAGCATTTACTAGCTAGAGAGAGAGAGAGAGAGAGAGAGAGAGAGAGAGAGAGCAGCTGTTGGTCACTATTTTTGCCGCACCAATCCCCCAGACAACAGGCAGGTTTCACACCAAGGTCTGTGAGTTTGCTGTGATCTAAAATAAACGCTCCTGTAACCACCGGCATGTACGACGCTCCTGTACGAGGGGGCAAACGTGACATAACTGAGTTCACAAAATACTCATTCATTAAAAAAATGTAACAGTCATTTCATTTCATTAGTTAGATTATTAGATAATTGACCATGTGCTGGGGTTAATGTGGAAAAAAATTAACCAATAAAAATGTATTTGAAAAAAGTGCTTGTGAAATTAAAAAAATTAAACTGTGGATGCAACAATTAAACTGTAAATTAAAGATGATTTGTGCAAATTTTATTTTTAAAATTTTAAAATAAAACATTTATTATGTTTCATCTTTTATGATTTATCATTAATTGTAAGGAAATATTCTTAAATAGAATTAAAGTTGATAAAATGCTTGATTTGATATTTTATACTTTCTTTTTTTAGTCTCTTTTGTCCGTTTAGACTTTGGCATGGGGTTTTTAGAGAACATTTTGAATAAAATCATCTTCAAACTTGAACACATTTAATTTTTGAATAATTAGGTCCTTTTTTTTTTACGCTGGAATTTAATCCTTTATTTTTTTTAAAAGTTCTTTTAATTTTATTTTGATTTCACTGCTCATACTCTTGCACCAATCGAACCCTCCTGTGCTTTAATTCTTTCTTTCTTTCCCTTTTTGGAAAACAGCAGGATGTGAACAGCAAAGTTATGGACTGAAACATGAAACGTTCATACGTAAAAATTTACAATTTTTTATTGTAACATACTTTAACTTAAACAATTTCCAAAAAAAAAAAAAAAAAAATTAGGGGACAGTCAATACCAAAATGTTCATCGATGTTTCTTCAAAATGAAAACTTTAAAATATATATCTGAAGACTTGTTACTATTAAATGCAAATACAGTCATAGAACTTTTCATTAAAACATAGACGCTTCATTGTTTTAGAAAAATACGGACAAATTTCGCTGAACTTTGTATAAATATGCGTAAAAATATGACGTATATACTGAAGTGATTTGGGGATCTTATTTTAGATCTAATTCTGTTTTTTTTTTTGCTTCTGTATGGGATTAAATAAAAATATTAACACAGCCATGTACACAGCCACTGCATATAAATTAAATTTTTTTAAAATATCAAAAGTTAAAAGAAAAAAAAGCTCTCTATTTTCATTCCGATGCTCCTCTTTTTCCTTCCTTCGTTCCTTCTTTCCTGCTCACATGCTTTTGCAGTCTGAACAAAACTCTGTTAATGCTCCAAAATATGGAGGGACGTCCCTCCGAACACACACACACACATACACACACACACACACACACACCCACGCACGCGCACATACACACACACACACACACACACACACACCTACACATACACTATAACACAAAACCACATTTCTAAATAGGCATGTGACGATATTACAATTTTATCATCATGATAATTGAGAAGAAAAAGATAATTGGACAGAAATTTATCTGTTAAGGTAAAAAATTATGGGATTTTGCAGAGAAAAAAAAATCGCCAAATTGTAGCACGGTGTCCACGCTAATAATATTGCGAGTGATGAATATCGCGGTATATCGTATCACTGATTATCGGCGCATGCCTACTTTTATATAATGTGTCTAAAAAAAAACTACCTTCAAATTATACCATGCACACGAGAAGGTCAGCAAAAAAAAAAAAAAAAAACATGTGCTGGATATAACAATATAATTTAGAACAACTGACTAAATATATTCATATTATGTATATAAAATATATATATTTATATATTTTTTTATTCAAATACAGGCACAAAAGTGCCATGTACAATTTACCGTAAAATAAAACCACAGCTTCATGCACCACCACATAAATAAATATACTACAGATTAATAATAGATTTCAATAAAACCTCCAATTAATTAAGACAAAATTCCAAAATCACTACTTTTTTTCCCGAGGTAAACTCTAACACTGTTTTTTTTAAAAAGTCCTTTAAGGCATCTGACTACATTCGCTTGCTCATCCTGAATTCATTCCACACCACGGTTCAGGGCTTACGTCAGGGGGTGATGAGGGGAAGAACGGTCTTCACCTGCACAGGCTCGGACCACTACATGTGCAAAAATCCAGTGCAATAACCAGTTATTAACTGAAAAAAATAAATAATAACTAAATAAATAAAACCAACAAACACCATGCATAATATCCTATAGCTATTTTACAACACCCGCGTATCAGAACGATACCTTTCTAATTTTACAAACAGAGCTTCAACACCACAGCTGCTTACTTCGACGTGATCATTTTCACGTGAACCAATAAAAAAAAATTCACCTCGAATCGTCGGCTAATCGCGCCAGAACTACAGTATTGCTCGTTATTCGATCGACATTCGTGCTAGCCGTTAACTGATTCGGTCACAGCGCAAGGGGACAAAATGTACACAATTTTTTAAATATATATTGTATTTTTAGATTTAAAGTAAAAAAAAAAAAGAAATACACACACAAAGAAACAAGCTCAAGACATAGTTGTTAAATTTGTACCACACCCTGGCATGGCATTCACTAATCTCCTAAAAACACGAGCAGGTGGTGTTAGACAAGGCTTCAGAGACGGGTAATGCAATAAGACTGGCGAGTGCCTCTTTTTTTAAAATGGGCACGGTGTTTAGATCAGAATGAAGACACACACACACACACACACACACACTCTCACCTCCCACTGCACGCACACACACACACACACACACCCCCCCCCCTCGACAACGTCAGAGGGTAAAATTGTAAGGCAGCTGTTCGCTTCTGTCAACTAAAAGTGCATCGCCAAACGTATCCAGTTATCCCCCTCCTCACAAACACACACACACACACACACACTCACTCACTGACACACACACACACACACACTCCAACAGGCCGTCCATGCACTTCACACTGGGTACGGCTTGGCTCAGCACATTTTTTTATTTTTATCCCCCCGCACCCCCTTTTACCAACGACTGTGCTTGCTTCAGCTTTCACAGAGCCCAAGCGAGTCGTAAATCACGGTCAGGATGGGGCGGGGCTGGGGGTTGGGGGCGGGGTGGCGGGGGGACCTGGTTGGGCTCGGCTACGGGACTCGGCGTTTTTTTCCCTCCACTGTTTTTTCGCTCTCAATTCCAGTCGTCCAGTCGTCCTTTGCCTGTGTCTGAGTCTGAGCGGCGTGTTCTAAAGGCCGTCCATACAACCACAGAGAATTACGGGGCCTACGCCACACGTCCTGAAGAACTCGCTGAAAAGGCGAAACAATCAGAGGACCAGAATTACATGTCAGAAGAGCTTGGTTTGCTAAGCTGTTTAGAAAGCCACGAATGACCAAAAGCTTCTCCAGATGCATCTTAAATGAACTCAGACACATGCACTTAGCATACGTCTTTCCCCCGGAAAAAGAATGTAGTGTTGCCACCTGGGGATCCGCTTCTCTTCACCAGGTGAAATTTAACTTACTCTCGGCACACCTGATTCAAATCGTAACGAGCCTGATAATCAGCTGATCAGTTAGATCCAACTCGCTAATTAGCGGATCAACCCATGGAGAGCCTGATAATTAGCTGCTCAGGCAGGAGAAAAAAGACGTTTGCTGAACTGAACCCATTCAATTGTCCAGAAAACCACCTGCACTCTGAGCCCAACTTCCTAACAATCTGGGATATGCAAAGAAAAGAATTTCACTGAGCTGTATTGTACATTTGACAAATAAAGACTTAACCCTCTGAGTCCTGAAAGGAAGCTCTGTCGTTATTTTTTATCGAAATTGTGAAGAGCTTCATAATGGATCCAACTCATTAAAACTCAGCTGATCAGTTAAATATCATCAATAGAGAAAATATTAAACTCTTCGGGGTGGTGGGTCCCAAGAACCGGCTTGAGAACCCTTCATTCTGGGTACAACGATAGTCCTTGAGGTTCAGTTACATAACTTAAATGACTTAATTGAACTAAATTTCGTTTCCCAGGTGAAATATTTGACCAAAGGAACAGCAAATGGTACCCTCCGTAGTACCACCTAATGGTCCAGTTTAATGGTCCAGTTTAAATATTAGGACGCTGGTTAAATGTTTCTGTGCAGTGGTGAATAATGTCTTACCTGAGTTTGATGATGCATCATGTCAAGAAGTGGACAAAAATAATCGCTAGCCCGATATTTATCAGCATCACTAATGCCACCAGTATTGAGTTAGGACCCTGCAGGAGAGTGATGACAACATTACATAAGAAATTTTCAACCAGTTTTTTTTTTGCAAAACAATCCTTCTGAAGGCTTTGTTGCACATTTTAGCCTACCAACATGACTAGATGTATTAATCCAAACACATCACCCTTAAATGTCGACCCTAAAGCTTAATGAAAAATTGGTGAAACTTTTATTCAAAGAGCAATTAGGAAGATTTGATTTGAGCACATGTGAAGTTTTTCACCTTTACCAAATTAACCAAATCAAATGAAACACTGACAGATTTTCTGATTAGCCAGGTGTGTGTGTGTGTGTGGAGGCCACTCACTGATTCTTCCTCAGCCACGTCCGTGGTTATCTCCATGCTTGCTTTCTTGGTTTCTGATAGACTCTTTGGCTTCAGAGAATCCTGTTTTCTCAGCTTGGGCTCTGGCTTGACGTCTCTGGTCGCGGGGGGCATGGAGGGCGTAGGGGCGCGATATTGCTTGACAGGAGGTGGTGCCCTGGCGAGGGCACTTGGACTTTCTGGCTTTTCCTCCTCCTCCGGTTCCTCGGGTGGGATGGACACTTCCGCCTTCACGTAGTAGCTGTGGTACTGCGAATGGACCTCGCCGTTTCCGGGACTTGAGGAGTTGGCGACCGGCGCCATGGGTTTATAGGGCGCAAGGGAAGTATAAACTGCTTCCTGCTTCACTTCCTGTTTGGCCGGCACCCTGGGGGTGGTTTTGGGGACGACGCTGGCCGCTAGGCTCTCGACTACGCTCTCTTTGGTAGATTTTGATGCGCTTCGGTTGAAGAAGGACTTCTTCTTGCTGAGCGGGGGTGAGGGCGGAGGAGTCGGACCCGGGCTGTGGGTGGGCGTTTGGGTGGGCGTAGTGCCCTTGCGATAGAAATGAGGGCTTCCTGAGGGGGTTTTCTCTTTTTTCTCTTCGATGACTTCTTTAATCTCTATCGGTTCGCTAGAGAACTTTTGCTTGATGTAATCAGGGCCTTTGAAGAAAATAAATACCTTGATTATGCAAAATTTATATTGAATATATGAAATATATGAACTTTTCCATGTTCTACAATGACAATAGAAATGCTTTCAAGATGCTGCATTGCATATTCTCCATGTTTAATAAGAAGATTAATACGAATGACCCATTTTTGAGGTACTGGAAGTCAAAGATTACTGACAGCAATGAGTGATGAAATATTTTACAATATGGCAGAACCCATGGAAGTTCAGTTAGCAGTCGATGTGAAGTGAAATTCCGGTGTAACTGCAGTCTTTTCTTTGAAATTCACCAACACATCTAAGGAAAATGTTGACATTCCTAATCATTCTGTCTTGCTTCCACTGTCACTATCTGTATATCTAAAATACCCAATAGCGATGGGCTAGCTAGCTAAATCATTAGCCTTAGTCATTAGCTAGGAATTGCTTAGCCGTTGCCTAGTAACAGTATTCTAACCACTTGAATGGTATTGTGGATGTCTTCCAGTGTTGAAAGCATGAATTCAGGAGAATTCTACACAAGAGTTTTTGATATATTGATTTTAACGCGTCATGCTTCACTGGTCTAATGTTGAGTTGGATGTAAACGCTCACTCGCTGTCTCTCTCTGTCCTTTTCTTTCTGATCCTGTCTTTGTGGAGTTTGAGCTAAAACCCACATAAACACAGTGACACTCCATTAGTGTTTATACACTGCAGGAGAGTCAGATTCTGCTTTATGGTTGGAGTGTGAGCCTTCATGCATTCTTCAGATTCTTCACAGAGCCAACACGGTCTCGCAGCTGACACGGGTGGGCTTTCTAGAACCCTTACTGGGGCGCGTCCAGATCCGGCCATAGATGGGCCTGTAAATCACTCTGTTTATCAGACACTTCACAGAGCCGACAACTGAAGAGCTGACGAGCCAAAAACACCACAGTCTCGAGGATAGCTAGTTTTACTCAATTCCTAGAGCTTTTTATTAAAGAATGAAAACATTTTACTGAACTGAAGTGCACCATTAATGTTGATTTGTCCAGAAAGCCAACCATTCGAGTCCTGAAAGTCAGGTTTGTTGTTATTTTTATACGGAATTTGGTAGGTCAAGCTGCAGCCTGAATTGTCCTCAATGGAAAACAAAAGGTCACTGATGTTCGTTCAAAGTTTTTGATCCTTTCCAATCCCATACACAGGAATTGTGAAATGTATTAGAACTAGTTAACCATTTCTGACTTGATCATTTGTTCATTTGTCGCAAGGTGATAAGCTGCTAATCAATCAAAATTCCCCAATCATATCCCTAAACGTCCAAGTTTTCTGAGCGACACCAGACATGACCACATGAGCGATATCTCCAGTTAACCAAATTTCTTTTGGCTACATCAGGTATAAATTACTGAACCCTAATCCCACACTGATCCTTTGTCAGCTTCATCGAGGACAAATGTGCGAACCGATGTGAGGTCAGAGATGAGACTAGCATGCAGTGGTTGTTTTCACAGCCTACACAAACACTAGCTGCATTGTGTCTCTTGGCAGCGATACCTATACAGCACTGCAGTGCCTGAATCTGGAGAAGACAAAGGAAGCTCTTACAGCAATCCAGGAAGGGCAGAGAGCAGGGAGACAGACCTGACCCAAAGGATGATGTAATTGTTATATGTGACAGAGAGAAAAACGAAAACAAGGAAAAATGCTAATTTATAGTATATGTCATAATTGCACACAATTTATTCTAAAAACAACTGCAGAACTGTAATATTTTAGAATTGTAATATTTCTTAGAAGAAAGTAGAGAATGCCTTAAAATGGGATTTTAGACCAACTATTGGTCCAATTAGAGCTTTAAGACCACATGATGGGTGAGTTTAAGGGTTTACAGCTACCTATTAGATGGATTTAAGGGTTTGTGACCAGCATTTGTAGAATTTTGAGACCAGCTATTAGTTGGGTTAGGGGGATTTGAAGTCTTGAGACAAGCTACTAAGTGCATGTGAGGGTTGAGACCAGGTATTAATTGAGTTTGAGGAACTAAGACCAGCTCTTGAATGGAACCTGTAGCTTGAGACAAGCAACTGGACGATGTGCATATTTTAAACCAGCAACTGAGTAGATTTGTGGTATTTGACAGCCTTTAACCAGCTCTTAAAAAGAACTGATGGTTTGAGACCAGCTAAAGTTTGGGTTTGGGGGTTTGAAGTCTTGAGACCAACTACTAAGTGGATTTGAGGATCTAAGACCAGCTCCTGAATGGAACCGATGGTCTGAGGTAAGCTTTTGGTTGGTTTTCGGAGTGTGAGACCAATTATTGGGTGGGTTTGAGGATTTTTAAACCAGCTGTTGCATGGGATTGACAATCCAAGACAAGATATGGGATGGAAGAAAGGTTCAAGGCCAGTTATTGGTTGGATTTAATCGTTTTATAGACGAGTCATTGAGTGGATTCGAGGTTCTGGGACCAGCTGTTGTTGGTTTTCAGGGTGGTTTAATTTTGAGATTGGCTGTTGTGTGGGTTTGAGACCAGCACTTGGTTAAGTTTGGGGGTGTGAAGTCCTGAAACCAGCTAATAAGTGAACATGAGAGCTGAGACCAGCTATTGATTGGATTTGAGGATCTAAGAAAAGCACTCGAATGGAACTGTTGGTTTGAGAACAGCATTTAGTTGGATTTCAGAGCGTGGCACCAGCTGTAAGGTGTGTTAATGGATTTAGTATTAACTATATGGATTGGTTTAGATCAGTCATCTAAAGGTTTGCGAGTTTAAGGCCAGTTATTGAGAGGGTTTATAGGCTTGATTCCAGCTAGTGGTTTAGTTTGCGATCAGATATTGGTTGTATTTGACGTTTTTAAACCAGCTGTTGTGGCTATAGAATGGAAGTGAGGGTTTGAAACCAGTAACTGGTTGGGTTTAAAAGTTTCAGAGATGAAATACTGAATGGATTTCAGGATCTGAGACCAGCTATTGTTGGTTTTCAATGTGTGAGATGACCTACTGAATGAATTTGGAGGTTTGGTGTGTTTATTGACTTGGTATTAAGTATTGGTTGGGTTTGATACCAGCTGTTGGGTTTGAAAGTTTGAGGCCAGACTTGATGTGGGTTTGAGGATCTGAGACCTGCCTCTAAATTATTTTTAGGGTTTGAAACTAACCGTAGAATGAGTTTAGACCAGTAACTGAATAGACTTGGCGATGTGAAACAAGCAGTGAAAAGACTTTGGGCATCTGAAACCAGGGACTGAATTGTGTTTATGGTTTGAAACTAGTTGTTTGTAGGTTTGAGGGTTTGGAACTAATTATTGGGGGAGAATGTAGATTTGTGATTAGGCATTTGTACAATTTAAGGGTTCATGATCAAATTTGATGGTTTTAGGGTCTGAGACCAACATGGATGTTATGGATGTTCCAAAAACATTTTCTTAGAACAAATGTTTCTGATAATGATATGTAATCTCGAAAGCTGAGGCGTTGGACTGAATGGAAATCTCACTATTCTGTACTCAAGAATCAACATAAAAGAGACGCTGTAGAATTTTCTCAGTGAGCTGAATTCAAGTGGACCCTCACCCTGTCCTGAAATAATTAAAATAATCGCCTCGCTTTTAAATGCAGCACGAACTGACGGACTGCAACAAACAGCAGAAAAGATATGCAAATGATATTCCTCCCTTCAGAACTCATTTGCATTTACATCTGCTTAACGTTCTCTTCCTGAATAAAGGCAAAGTCAAGACCGACACCAAGCCAAGGACACAGACACGTGTATGTTGTGTTTAAATGTTTGTGTGTCAATATGTGTTTTTTATATCCAGCACTTTTATGCAAGCAGTAATTTAAACCCGAAAAAGCCTGAATTATGACAAAAATGACTAAATATCACCAAAAAAGCTGACCTAGTGATAAAGAATGATGGAGATTAGTTTTCTGAATAAATGATGATGTCAGGGATGTAAGTCTCATGTTTGGACCCTAGTGCATATGCACGCTTGTGTTTTTACATAAGAGTGTATGGGTGTGTGTGTGTGTGTGTGTGAGGGGAATACCTGGCTGACGGAAGGTGGGCGAAAGCTCTCGGGCCACGGCGCGAGCCACGTCCGAATCCTGGCATGCTGCTAGCGATGCCTGATCTGCAGCTTCCGCTTTAGCTCTGGCGTGAGCCGTTCTGAAAAAAACAAAAAAAAAAGGTAATTAGTTTATAAAAGAACATTAAAAAAAACAATGCTGACCAAAGTGTGTACAATAACGTCAAATTAATTCAAGTCAAAATAAAAATTAAAATAATAAACAAACACGTTAGTTTCATAGCGAAAGAATACATGTTTTATTCCTCTTATACCACAGAAATTTGCCAACCATTACAATTTTTATTTATTACAGAATCTCACCATACTTTTTATCCATTTATAGTTACATTTAATGTTGTGGAACGTCACTGAAATAAGTTCTCACAACAGCGTAAACTCCTCTGTCCTGAAGACGTCAGGAAACATAAAGTTACAGCTTTACCCCTGACTGTTACAAAGCACTGACACTGGAGACTCCTTCCATGAATGTTAAATAAACATCTCCTTACAGGAAACGTCACCATATCAACGATTTTTTAAAATCTGTTTATTATTAGGGAATCATCCGCTGTACACGTCCCTGTGAATGAGCTGTTACTATAGAAACGATAATGTATTAAAACGAGCTGACCAATCAGATTTGAGAATGTAACATGGTATAAATAACTCGCTCTTATCGTCTGGTTTCGGTTTTATTCCGTCAAGATTTCGACACGTTTATGAATCCTTTAACGCTAGTCGCCGAGTTGTGGTGTCGTAATCAGAGTCGTAAATAAGAGCGTGAAAAGCGCAGGCGTGTTTTTTTCAGCTCTGGTAGGTGCGTAGGTGCGTCTTCTGACTGACAGGAAGATATTAATCTCCAACGCGGTGATAAGAAGAGACACAGAGAGAGAGAGAGAGAGAAACAGAGAGAGACAGAGAGAGAGAGAGAGTGTTCAGTATAATGCTCGATCAACCAATATTATGAGTTAAATGATCTTAACGTGAAAGAGTTAAAGCTACAAATATCTCTAGGCCTTGTAGAGCGCTGAGAATGTTCTCGCTGAACGTCCATCGGTGGAGAAGAAGAGCGCACATGCAGCTCAGTGTGGAAAAAAAAGGAAAAAGCACAGCCTTTAGTTCATCTCGCTGTACTGTTGGCGGTGTTGCATTCTTTATTTTTTCAATAGGCTGCATGTAACGGGGTATAGAGCAGAGACGGAGACGAAGATCATCTCCTTGGCGACAGATGGAGCAGTTGCAGAAATTCTGAGGTTTTAATTTGGCAGCAGTCCCCCCCACCCCAACACACACACACATACACACATACACATAAACACACACACACACACATACACACACACACAATCCACCCACTCTCTCAGTGGTGCAGATAAAGATGTCAAGACGAACACATCCTCGCTCTGTCGTTTAGAAACGCTTGCATCGTCCTTTCTGTGTCTCTCTCCCTCATAATCACAGAAAAAAAACCAGAGCAAACGTTCAGAATAAACGGATATTAAATTGTCATCAGGATGCTTACTGTAACTGTTTAGTACTGAAATAATACTACATTAATAAATAAAACGTTACAGACGTTACGTTCTGTCTCTCTGCCGTGTTTTTCACACTTTCCTGGAACTCGTTCTCTGAGAATACTGAACAGAACGATGACGATGACGATGATGATGATGAGGATGAGGATGATGATGGGATTTTCTCATCTGAGGTGTCTGAAAGCGACCTCATTTCCTGCCTTGAAATATGCGCCAAATAGAAGCCACTAGGTAGTTTTACTGACCAGAAATAAACCCTCCCTAGGCCTCATCCTCCCGAGTGGAATCGATTTTAGTTATAACAATGCTGTAACGTAAGTGAGAACAGGAACTAACTTGTTTTGTGGACGTTCCACAACATTAAAACGTAACTATAAACGGATAAAGTGCACGAGGTATCACTCTTTAAGACATAAAAAAACCCCACAAAATTGTTGTGGTGTAAGAGGAATGAAACACTTCGGGATGTGCAGTTATAGGAAAATAATCAACTTCAGTGCGGTAGCCTTAACCTGAGCACAATGTGTTAGAAATAAATATTAAATAAATGTAATTAATAAATATAAGTGTTTATATTTGACCGTGTGTCGCTGCGGAGAGGACGTATGCTCTCTGTGTAGATTTTTTTTTTTTTTGCTGGATGATGTGAAACTCGTCACCACGGTGTTCACGAACACAGACTCCGAGTGTCAGACCGAGACGCTTCCGCTTCGCCGAACACAAATACGATGTAACAAATTCACCGGCGGATTAGAGAGCGTCGTCAATCTGTGCAGGTTAATCTCGTCCAGAAACACACTGCGCCAAAGCCTCGGGCAGACGAAGAGATTCCAGCTCAGTGTAATTACACGATTAATCAGATATCATGGGATAACGAGGACACTGCTGCGAGGATACACACTTCTCACTGAGCTCAGAAATCACAGGAGTAAACGTTTAACTTAAAAAGAACAGGCTTTTAAACAGAGATAAGTATCAAATACGTCACACGAAATCATACGTCAATCAACGTGTGTCATTTCTAAGCCGATTCTGTCCCCGTCGACCCACCGTACTTCATATACGTCGAGTTCTGTCACGTTTTCACCAGCGCTTTCCTTATATGGTCAATACATCCTGTTAGTGTGTTTCTCTATACTGTGGTAAATTACTGTATGAACCCTTTTGTTCTGCTACTTGTTAAGGTTTTTCTGTAAAGTCCGTACTTTGAATTGAATGAGTCAAATTTCAGATCAGTAACTTCCAAAATATATAATAAGAAACAGACATTTATTTATATAAGCACCGCATTTTTATATTTCTATCCCGGCTCCTTACACCCAGTCAACTCCTTTCAGGTTGAAGTGTTTTAAAGTCTCTTTTTATTAAATCCTTTATTGTAAGCTTTATTTCCTCCAGCACAGCATGCAGTCCATTTACAGAGGCGTCTTTAGGCGATGTAATAATTTGTGCTGAAATATTCTCAGCATCCAGTTTATTATAATTAATGTTTTCTCAAAATAAACTGTTTCCCCACGAGTCATTTATTTCAGAGGGAAAAAAAAAACATTCACATTATTTCACACACACACACACACACACAGAAGGTTTTATCTTAAATTTTTTTGGAGTTGTTTTGACTTTGTGTCTTTTTTTTTTAAGCTTACAGTCAAGTGTGCCAGAATATGTGCTTTTAGTTTATTTATTAAATAACACTATTTTGAGAAATTGTGAAACTGTGAAAGTCTGACCATCGGGTGTTAGCACAATAAAAAACTTAACGTTAATTATTAGTTACATTTATTTAATCAAACTATTAACATGAATTGATGAAATATATAAATTTGATTAATTAATTTTTCTTGTTTTTTATGTTATGCAAATTCAAACAAATTTAGTCATCTGTTGCCTCGTTTGCATTTTTAACAAAAACTGTAATACAAAAAAAAAATTGTATTAATTATTAATTATTATTAATTATTATATTAATTATTATTGATATATACTTTAACAAGCTTGTTAGGGTTGTAATGGTTCCCTTTAATCCAAGTGTCGTAATCTGAGTCCATAACTGAGGTCAAAACACGAGCAGACAAAAATCCCTGAGGGGAAAATAAATCTTAATGACCATAAATATCCAGACACGGGTCAGAACCAGGAGAACATGACAGTAAAAACATTTGGAAAGTGAAAAAAAAAAGTGGAACAGAAGTGGAATAAATACAAATACGATTCTTTATTAACGTGTAAGAAAACACGTGGCACAGACCGAGCGAACTTTAGGGCGAAACTGTATCTTCGTGATAAATTACAGCTCGATAACGTTTCTGAGCGTGTAACACGAACCCGTATCTGAGCGGCCGCTCGTTTATCTTCCTTTCTGAAGGATTTATTGTTTTGTAAGTTTGATTTTTTTTTAATTTAAATTCTAGGTTTTTCACATTTCTTGCAATTGTGTTTAAAAAGCCTAAAAAGCCTGAAAAACAAAACCGAACGCTGTACTACATAATGTGTCTCGTGATTTATTTTTGCCCTAAAATAGCGATTAAATGCAGAATAACACGGCAACAGATAAAACTACCATAGCAACAAGGAGGGGAAACACTGACCATATAAGGCAATACAGAACAGCCATGAGCAAAATACGATGAGACGACTGGGACAGAATTAGAGCTGATGTAACGCTTAACATTTAACATTTAACATTATTAATACATTAGATAACATTAATAAAGCAAGCATGAAAAAAAATTAACTGGTATTTGTGTAAATGTTACTTAATACTCAGCTTTATTCTGTCCATGAATAAATATACATAAATTAAATTACATCATTGTGAGACAGGTGAACTCAGGTCAGGAGGTATAAATATTGGCACCCCTCGTCTAGCACACATCACCTATGCCAAATAAAACTGCTACTATTATTAATTAAAGCATTAGCTCATATAGTGGACTTTTTTTACTCATTTAATATAGTGTTTAAAATTTTTAAAAATCATAGATTAATACAAAATTTAAATACTATAACATTACACATGCTTTGGTAATTAATACGGTACATAGAGTGCATTACGTTAAAGGAATCTTAATGTTCACTGTGATGCTTTATGCTTTTTAAAATGTTTTAAAACTAGTAAAAATGTAAAAAAAAAACAAATAAAAAAACAATAATAATAATAAATAAATAAACAAAGTATTTTTCAAAGCTGTTTAACCACCGTTCTGTCTGTAAATGTGAAAAATGTTAGCAGGTGAAAACTGTCGCATCGAGATGACATCGAGAGCCAGTTAGTGAGTTTTTCAAATCATAAAACGTCTTAAATAGAAAACGCGAGAACAATTAAAATAATTAGTTAAAAAAAAACCAGCATAAAAGCGTGTATTAGCATAACACGGTGACGTCGAGTCAGCTTCACGTCGCTCTGCAGTTGTCATTTTTAAAACTAAAACTTTACTATTTCATTAATTTGTGTATTTCAAATGTTTCTATGTGGAAAACAAACACGGTGAAACGCTGACCAGCTTCAGGGACATGAATAGCTGCTTGAGTGCAGGGGCTACACACACACACACACACACACACACACACACACACACACAAAACATGCTCAGTCTGCTGAGTGCTCCAACAGATGATAGGCACGCACAGATCGACTACTGTATCAGTCGCAGCGTTTTATTCTCGTCAGCGCTGAGGAGCCAAATCCTGCCTTGCCTTATTTAGTCAGCAAGCAGCGAGAGAGAAAGAGAGAGAGAGAGAGAGAGAGAGAGAGAGAGAGAGAGAGAAAGAGAGAGAGTCTGTCTCTCACGCTCTCTCTCTTCGCATTCCTCAAGTCCCCCTCAGTGCTTATCTCTGCTCTCCATAACAGCATTCAAACGCACGGAGAGAGATTTCATTCGTACCGCAGCTCTGCGACTCTGTTTTACTGTTTCAATAAAATTCACATCAAGACGACAGCGATGTGTGGATCCTGTCTTTCGTCCCTGCTGAGTTCTGGATACTGATTGGTCAGAAGATGTTGATTAATTTTCCAGAACAGCAGCTCTGACATGATAACGTGATCATTATTATACATTATAATACAGCAGACGCTGCGCTAATAATAACAGATTAAAACACGTGTGTAATCGTTGATCTGTTAGGAGACGGTTATTTATGTAACGTTTATGGAAGGAGTCTCCAGTGTCAGCGCTTTGTAACAGTCAGAGGTAAAGCTGTGACTTTAAGTTTTGTGACATCTTCAGGACAGGAGTTTACGATTCTTCTTTGCGGTTTCTCGGTAATGTGCGTAACAAGCTACGTTTTTTTTTTTTGTTTAATAATAAAAAGTGAGGCTGCTGAGGGAACGACTGTTTATAGCTGTGGTGTAAGAGGAATAAAACACTCGGGGACGGGATGTTGTGGGAAAATAATCAACGTCAGGGTGTTAACAGTAACTCCATTTCATCACAGCACCCTGTCACGCAGCATTTTACTGTAACACACACACACACACACACACACTGTTTATTCGGTAAAATAACATTTTAATGTTTAATCAGTGAATAATTATGAAGTCAGTCAGTGTTCTTATTTACTGTGTACCGTTTTGGACCACATCGTATCATCATTATTATTAATATTTCTTTAATTATTTTATTGGCCAGCTAATGGTTTAACATGTTAGTCTAAATATCGAGCTAGCAGCCATGTTAGCAAGAACAATAAAACAACATAGCTTACAGATTATTTAAAAGCCCAATTTAAATACACTCACGTTTTTTTTTTTTTTTTTTTTTTTTTTTTTTTTTTTTTTTTTTTTTTTTTTTTTTTTTTTTTTTTTTTTCTAGGTGAAAAAATATTTTATCTAATGTTAGCTCGCATTACAAAATCATTTGCTAATCTCCAATTAGCTGCTTGTTGCTTGCTAATTTGGACAGCATACAGTCATTAGCACATTATCACAAAATCGAGTAGTTGCTTTATCCGAAAATGCTGACGTAGCTAACAAACGACGGAAATGAACTCGACTTCGTAGTTAAAACCTTCGTATAAAAGCTTCACTGTGAATTAGCATAACTCTAGCAGCTGAGAACAGCTAGCACAGTCTCATTCCTGTGATGCTAACAGACTCGACTAGCTTTCATTCATTATTAGCAGCATTAGCATTTATCTGTGAAGTATTCATTTACACACCCTGATTTAGCTTGCTATGCTAATTCATGCACTAAAGCTGCTTATAGAATGAAAGACGAGGGGAAGAGCATTCTAGCTATTCAGCTACATATTTGGTTTCAGAGGTGATGAGTGGCTTAGTATATTTATAGAAAGGAAACTAGCATATCTGTGCATGCTAACTGGTGAAGTGCTCAGTTTTATGTGACAGGAAAAGTGTTACAGTATTTATATAGCATATGTATAGCAGTAACACACTCACAGCTAGCAACTAATGCTATCAAAATGCAGTTACAGTATTTTTACTGTAAGAAAATACCAATAACGATATGATACTGCTTCGTGCCCGTGTTTCTGCGGGATGCTAGCTGAGATCGTACGATCTTAATGAGTCAGCTAACGGATTAATGTTTTATTAGTGTAAATATCATGCTAGCAACCGTAAAACCACGCATCGGTAGCAAATAGCCAGCTAAAATTTGAGTAACATCACTCTTTAATGTTAGCAAGAATGATAAAACGATGTAGCATATTGCTGCGTTAATGTGATGTGGGAGAAAAAAAGATTTATAACTATTTCAATTTAAAAGCGTTCACGTTTCGTTTACTAGGTAAAAATTAGCATTTGGAAATAGTTCAGACTCTGGGCTTTGGGGGTGTGGCTTTGTGTGCATGGCTGTGGTTGGGAGGCGGGGCTTTGTGTGCATGG
>CM040474.1:697579-708835 GCA_022758105.1 Pangasianodon gigas | reverse complement strand
GAGAGAGAGAGAGAGTGTGTGTGAGTGTGTGTGTGTGTGTGTGTGGCTGATCATGTGTTGGATAATAAAATGCATTAAATATACATCATATACACTCTTTTAACTGTTGTGCATATCTTAACATACTTTAACTGTATAATATTTTATATATATTTATGTAAAATAATTGATAAATATATTATACAGTATATATATATATATATTTATCTCAGTAGTCTATAATATAGATCAGTGCTTTAACCTTCACTCAGTAAACCAGGTGTGACGTTTAGGGAGAAAAATGTCCTAAAAAAGACTAAATGACGTGAGAAACAGAGATTCAGCAGGAGGAGTCCAAACTCTTCTGAGCTCATGGGTTAAATAAAATCATTTACAGCGTACCAGGGGCTCGGGTTTGGTTCATTTCGTCTTTTGTAACCTTTATTTATTTATTTGTAATGTGTAATACAGTACTGTTCGGATTGTGCACATTGAACACACCTCTAAATACCTCTAAACCTTTCATTATACTGCTCTTATATTACATACAGTATGATTATGTTATGATTATGTTATGATTATGTTATGAAATGTGTGTGTGTGAAGACCAAATTTTACATCAGTTTGCATCATCTTATAGATATATACAGTATATATGTATAGATAGATAGATAGATAGATAGATAATCACAAACTATGAATATAATTACATCATTTACAATTATATTACATGCTTTCTGTGTTCTGTATATTTATTTTTGAAAATTGAGCCTGTAAAAGAAAAATACTCATTCAAATAAATAAATAAATAAATAAAAAACAGACTAATTCCATGATAATAGTTATAAATATAAATAGTTATACCTTAACAAAATAATACACGAGTATGCAATTAGGACGGGTAAAAATATATTTGCGCAATATAAATATATATATAATTGGTTTAATCTGAATATATGACACTGAATATATGAGAGAAATCTAACCTTTAATTGAAGTAAATTTATTATAAGGAAATTATAAAAAAAATCTTATACAAACATATAAATGTAACACGCGCAAGTACACAAGTTTTTTTTTTTAACCCAAGGGTGCCAATAATTCTGGCTATTATTGATAATTTTAGAAATAATGGATAAAGATTTTCTGACATGGTTCAAGGTTCTGTAAAAATTCATTAGAAAAAAAAAAGGGATTCAGATTGAATATGTAAACAGGAAACTCTACACACCCCTCCCCCTTTCTTCCAGGGTCTGTATTTACATACAGAAACCTGATTGGCTCTTACATTTAATGATGCAATAACACTCATCTGTCACTCATCTGTGTGAAAACACTAACTAAAAGTTTTAGCACCTTGTTTCTTAAAAGCAAGTGTCACAGTTTGACCTTCTGACACTCAGTAATTCCACCCAAATCATTTTAAACACAATAGACACAACAGTTTGAGTTTAAAGAACTAATTTTAATAAGAAATTATATTTATATTTTATTTATTAAATTATATTTATTTATTTATTTTTTTTTATTATAGTAAGTGTTGTCACAGGACATAGCTGGACAAAACCTAAAATTTGGCCTAAAACTTTGCTTAAATAAAGTGACAGGAAAGATTGAAGGCTAATAATAACAACAGGAAGCTATGACCAAATAAGGAAAGTGGGAGAAACTGCAGAGAGTGGGTGTGATGTGTAGAATTATTTAAATTTATTAAAATGCATAATTAGCATATTCACTTTTTTCTTTAGGTGATTAATGCTAGCATTATAATGTGTGTTACTGATGTAGACTTCACTAACTCAGTTAAATTCACACTCAGATACACACACACACACACACAGCGACACACAGCAACACATATACACACACACACAGCGACACACACACAGCGACACACACACACACACACACAGCGACACACACACACACACACTCACAGTGACACACAGTGACACACAGTGACACACATATACATACAGCAACACACAGCAACACACACACACACACAGCGACACACACATACACACACACATATATATACAGCAACACACACACACACGCACACACACACAGCGACACACACACATAAACACACAAACACATAAACACACACACACACAGTGACACACACACAGTGACACACACATATACACACAGTGACACACACAAACACGCACACACACACACAGTGACACACAAACACGCACACAGCGACACATACACAGCGACACATACACAGCGACACATACACACACACTTACACACACACACACACACACTCACACAGCGACAAATACACACATACATACACACACATGCACACACACACACATGCAGCGATTTGCAGTTGTCGTTACGGCTCAGACGGGAGCTGCTGAAAGATAAATGAACTCGCGCTGCTCAAAAGGTGACAAAGAACGTCATTAGATCTCAGAATAGAAACTGAGATCCACCGGGAGCCGGACGTTCCAGTGAACTCTACAACAATGTGGACAGAAGGAACACACACACACACACACACACACACACATTCACCTCTAATCAAATCCCAACACACAACACTGGTGTTTGATCTCTAGGAGACCTGCACTGATATTTTGCCGTATCATAATTCCACACTCTGTGTGTATGTGTGTGTGTGTGTGTCGCTCTGTGTGTGTGTGTGTGTGTGTGTGTGTGTGTGTGTGTATGTGTGTGTGTGTGTGATTTTTGAAAGTTTATTATTTTTTGTCATATCTGTGCTGAATAATTATTTTTAATGACCAAGTAAACAACTAAAATGAGCAGAGGAACATCTCTACACCTTCACCCTCAATACTAATGCACACTGTTATGAATATTCATGAATATGCTAACTAGACACACCCCCTTGTGTTCTCTAGCCATCCTGACTCCGCCTCCTTTCTCTTTACTGCCCAGGTTAAGCTGCATTGTGGGCGGTGCTTCATGAAAAGTCTGATTTTGTCTGATTTTGATAAACCTATCTTCTTAAAAAACAATATTTCAATAAATCAGCATCACAAATGTGAATTTTATTTTGTGCTCAAAAATGCACAGAACAAAATTACAAAATTATATATTTTATTTTATATTTTATAACTTTGTAAAAATAAATATTTTTTAAGTTAAATTAATTAAATTTTAAATTATTGATTGATTGATTTAGACCAAACTTTATTTATTTTGGAACTAATATATTTTTTCCATATCTAAAATATGTCCTTCTTTTTACCAGCTATTTATTTGTTTGTTTGTTTGGACCAAAGACCAACTCTTATTTATTTATTTATTTATTTATTCACTATTATATTTTATAGCAATATTTTGTTTTAATTTGTTTGATTTGCTTTGAGTTTAAAGAGTATTTTGTTATATTCAGCTTTCATCTCTCTCTCTCTCTCTCTCTCTCTCTCTCTCTCTCTCTCTGTCTCTCTCTGTCTCTCTCTCTCTCTCTATCTATCTATTTATCTCTTTATCTATGCTCATTTTGAGCAGTTCTCAGTTTCAGATGTAGTAAAAGAAACTTAAACTCAGACTCTGTTATTCACCACATGGTGTCAGAATAGTCTTTTCTTTTTTCCTCAGTCTCTCTGTTTAACACTGTATTTATTTCTCACAGCGAGATGGATGGATGGACGGATGGATGGATGGATGGACAGATGGATGGACGGACGGATGGATGGACGCTCTGTGACTGTCACCATGACCCCACGTCATGTTCACCTGCACATCAGGTCCGTTCCCTCCTATACACTCGTCCATTGTTATTAGGAGAAAGTGGTGTGTACAATGTGTGTGTGTGTTTAATTCCTTAATCAGCATCATTACAGGCAGCAGGGATTAAAATACAGACGTGCAGACTGGGAAATGGCAGGATAATTCAGAATAAGAGCCTAAACACACGCAAACAAGTTCAAAATACCAGAAATCCAAAGTCAGAAACATGCAACGCTGCTGAAGGCCGTTTACCAGCGCAGGAGTATTTATACACCGAGCGGCAAAACAACGCAACGAGACGCAGGTGGGCCAAACTGGAGCCAGGTGAGCACGGCCATGCATGAACGGAGCTGGAGCTGAGGAGCACAGCAGGGAGAAGGTTTCCGTGACAGCTCCTCAGACAGCGGTTTGGTGTGGCGCTGATGTCAGGGTGTGTTTTCTCTCCAAGCAGCTGTGTTTAACTCACTAACCAGAAGACGAGCCTCTCCCAAACGCACGCCGCTCTCCCGGGCCCTGGGGATGGCGTGTTGAGCTTAACACGGAGAGTTAAACCCACAGCAGATGTAAACAACGCCTGAACTTTTTCTCCAAGTCGTGTGAAAGTGTTGAACCTTGCAGCGAGAGCTGAGAACTTATTTATTCATCACTCTGAGTTGAAGCCTGTAACAAACGTAGCATGCTGTACGATCCATTATAGTCACCAAACATATCCATGTAGGCACGTCTCGATAATCACTAATCACGATATATTGAGATATTCATGTGCAGTACTTTTATTGTGTGTGTTTTAATTGTTTAATTGTAGTTCATTCTCAGAAGTGTTTGTAATACAAACATACAAAATCTGCACCATTCTGAAGGCAGGATAATGACTTTAAAACATTAAGTAAGGAACACTGTGTGTGTGTGTGTGTAAGTAAGTAGAGTTCCTGTTACCCCCTGAAGCTGATTATTTTCCTATAACAGCACGTCTCTTGCACCACAGCAACTTACCATCGATTACAATTTTTTATTTATTAAAGAACAACACTTCATACTTTTTATCTGTTTATAGTTACCTTTAATCTTTTGTGAAACAAGTTAGCTCCTGTTGCGTTCTAGCAGCTATAAACAGTTAATAAGTTGAAGTTAATAAGTCCAAAAACACGCAGCTTGTCATGTTAGTGCATACATGAAACCGCAAAGAAGCGTAAACTCCTCTGTCCTGAAGATGTTACAGCTTCACCACTGACTGTTACAAAGCGCTGACACTGGAGACTCCTTCCATCAATGTTAAATAAACATCTCGTTACAGAAAACTTCACCATAGCAACGATTTTTAATCCGTCTATGTGGAGCGTCCAGTGTACGAGTCCCTGTGTACGAGCTGTTACTATAGAAACGATAACATATTAGAACGAGAGCATTAATATAAACCTGTGATTTGCAGCTGCACTATATGTTTCAGATTTAGAGGAACTCCATCTCTCTCTCTCTCTCTCTCTCTCTCTCTCTCCTTTTCTCTCGTATCAGCTGGTAGAATTACATCATGACCTGTTTTAGAAACAAGTGATTTCAGCTGGTACAGAATGAGTTCATGGCTTTATGTCAGATGTTATTGTTTAAAATGACTGATTCTCATCTTCTCACACTTTCTCTCAGAGATTACATTCGTACACAGTTACGCAAGCAAAGCAGCCATATTTAATAAATCTTTATATTTACTATAAAGGTTCCCCTTTTGGAAAACTGATAATCCATAAAATCCCTTCCCTGAAGAACAAATTTTATCTAACAAGTGTACACCACTTTTGCGTTTTGATTTCAAAAGTGCTTTGGAAATTTTGGAACACAACAAAAAATATTCAAATTTAATGTGTTATACTTTAACAGTTGTTTGATTTATTAACGAATATATAAAATATACGGTAAATGTAATACATTACATAAGCAATAACAATAATGTACACACTTATCAAAAAGGGTTCTTTAAATGGTTCTTAACTTCCGAAAAAAGGTTCCAACTCGAGACCTTTCACACACTTGGCCAGTGTGAAAACCACAACACTTAAAAAAAACCTGCACTAACACTTATACACTTGGTTTTATACCTGTGTTTGTGTGTGTGTGTGTGTGTGTGTGTGTGGTGACTGATTTTGTAATAAAATGCTATATATGGTCATGTGTACACTTGGCATACATATGATTTGGAGAAAAAGTACTGGAATGATTTCTGGCCTGATGGACATATTTGTACTCGTAGTGTGTAGTCTACCACTCTCACAAAACCACCTCGAAAATGCATACCATACTTCATTAGTGATGTCGATTCTAAGAGAAATATTTCCTCAAAATAGAAACCGGAGATCCGTGCCAAGTGCATGAAAATAGCAACACTATTACATGTTCCTTTTAATTCAGTGACGGCGTAAAAAGACGAAATGTTCTGTGAAGCTGATCAGGTTTACTCTGTAAGCAGCTGTAATGAGTGCAGGACAAACAGAACATCGCTTTATTTAGGCTTTTCAAAGTGAGGATCAGAACATGGGCAGGCAGATTAGTTTATTAATCACAGCTAAATCCTTCATCGTCGTCATCGTCATCATCGTCATCGTCATCATCATCATCGTCATCATCATCGTCATCCAAACTAGCCGGCAGAAGGACAACAAAACATGTAGGGAACTAGAGAAACTAGAAAAAAAAACAATCTGAGAAATATAAAACAAGGTAGTAGGAACAAGCATTTGAGAAACTGAGCTAGGAAACAGGAAATCAATTAGCATGAAAACTATAACGAGGAACTACGGGTAAGAAACCAGGACGTGAGAAACTAGAAACAAGAGTTAAACAATGAACTACGAAATGAGAAACTAAGAAACAGGAAACAATAAGAAGATAAATAGAAAATGAAAAACTGAGAACTAGGAAAAGGGAATCTGTATTCTTCTTCTGTAGGAATCCTTATAGCTTCTTTGTAGAATCCTACAATAAAGTGTTTTTTATCAGAAAAGGTTCCATGTGGAACCTTTTCGAAAGTTACATAAGAACCCCGTAATTATCCAATGAACGCTTAAAGAACCTTTAGAGAACGCTTCATTCTAAGAGTGTGTGTATTAGCTGGGTGAGTATGAAGTACAAACTCCAAAGTATTGCTCATTATTTTCTTCTTAATAACTAGAACCTGTTAGATGTTTAACATTTAGTTAAAGTGTCTTAGTCTCATAAAATAAAGGGTTCTTCAAGGGTTCATTGCAAAGTGAATCATAAAATAAACAAAAAAATAGTGCTGTGGTGCCAACTTAAGCAGACGAACTAGAAACTAGGAACAAGGAAGCATGTAACCAGGAACTGGGAACTAGGAAATGAAAAATCTAGAAACTTGAAAAAGTACAAAATGAGAAACTAAAGAACTTTGAGCTTAGAAACTGGGAATTACAAAACAAGGAAGAGTCTAAAATGGCTCCTTTTTCCTTATTTCCTACAGACACCTAGCTGGGGATTTGGTATTCTTCTCTAATTAAACGTTATTATTTAGACACTAACTGATCGCAGTGCATTGTGGGATTTTATAAGTGCACTTCACTTTTAACTGTGGCTACAAAATGACCAAAATAGTGCAGTATGTAGTGAATAGGGTGTGATTTATGACCTCGGGTTAAAATGAAATGGTAACCTGAACCGTAAAACAGAATGCACAAGACTTTGAAAAATACAATTAAAAAAAAAAAAACACAACAAATGTAGCATAATGATGAGGAACTAGAGTGAAAATCCATCAGGGGTGTGGTGAGGGCGGAGTCGGAGCAGTAGATCACAGATGAGATCACGGGGATCTGTTACAGCGCTGTCTGAGTTTCACATTAGCATCCAAATCATACAAACTGCAACTCCTGTCCCAGACACACACTTCCTATTTCCACTTCCTGTCCAGACGAGACGGCTTTCCCACCTGTTCCAACCACGTTAAACTTCAGATTGATGGAACATGACTTTTTACAGCTTACATTATCATCTCACGCATCACACTCTGTAATTCAGGTCTATTTACAGAGCGTGGATTTGGAGTTATTCGGGTCGCTGGTCAACCAGCAGCAGCTGGAGTTCAGCAGTTCATGTGTGTGAGCTCACATCAGACATCAGAGCATCGGGAGGAAAGCCGACGTTCAGTGCGTTCAGCGCTGCCGAATTCTGGATTGTGATTGGTCAGAAGGTGTTGATTAATTTTCCATAACAGCAGCTCTGACAGTAGAGCAGGTTTATATTAATGCGTGCGTTCTAATACATTTTGTTTCTATAGTAACAGCTCTTTCACAGGGACGTGTACAGCAGTCGCTCCGTTTATTTAACATCGATGGAAGGAGTCTCCAGTGTCAGTGCTTTGTAACAGTCAGAGGTAAAGCTGTAACTTTAAGTTTTGCGACATCTTCAGGACAGGGGAGTTTACGCTTCTTTGCGGTTTCTCGCTAACATGCGTAACAAGCTGCGATTTTTTTGTTTTATTAACTTCAAGAGCGAGAATAAAGAGAGGCTGGTGAGGGAACGACTGTTTATAGCTGCTATAACGTAAGTGACAACAGGAACTAACATGTTCCACGACATAAAATGTAACTATAAACGGATAAAAGCTAAGACGTGTCATTCTTGTTTTGATCTTTTAATCGTTTACTGTAAATGTAAAGCACTTTAAGTTCTTGTACTCAAATCAAAGTAGTTATTCTTCTTCTTCTTCTTCTTCTTCTTATTATTATTATATGTAATGTTCCAAAGGGGAGTAGCAAGATCATCAGGTTCCAGAAATCTGTTCATCGTATATTTCTCCTGTGATATTCGGGTCGTGAAGTGCGCCGAGGCCGACGGGTTTACGGGGATTTTTCCAGCGAATAAATCTGACGAGTGAAATCATCCTCCACACACTCCTGTCAGACCCGAGATCTTGCGTTCCCACGCCTCCGGCTGCCACCTCCACCATAAAAACACACGCTATACTTAGGGTTCCTGCTAAGATCGTGGATTCCCACACATAGTTTTATGAGTGCACTCATCTTAGGTGGGATTAATGAGTTATGAGATGGTGGAGATAACTCAGCGTCTGAGGTCTGGACGTTAAACCGAAGCTGAGCTTCTGGGACGTGTGGTGTGTTAACGGACGTGTGTGAGAAGTTCACGGTCATCAGGACAGTAAAAGGAGGTCATATAAGTTCAAACTTGGAGAAAGAGCAAAGCCAGTGGGTGTCAGTGGTAATAAACTGTTAATAACATTTCACTTTAGAGGTTATTTGAGATTAGTGATTTTCAGGGCCTCAAATGCAATATAAAATCTAAAATGAGCAGAAGTGGGACGTAACAAAGTACTTTATTACTCAAATTTAGTCTCGGTTTAAGGATCTATAGTTGAGGTTTTTTTTTTTGTTCCACTAATACTTTTACTCACTACATCAAAAGAAAAATCTCCTCTTTCTCCTCACTACTGACGATTTGTTTCACTTGCGAAAGTTTTTCGCTCACCTAGCGTCATCCGTCGACATTTTTCCCACCTAGCCAGCGTTGTTTGTTCCCGTGTTTGTTGCCTGCTAGCGACGAACTCCTCATGCTAATACTGCTTGGAGTGCTCAGGTCTCATGTTTTATCAGGTTACTCGTATTGTCTGTGATGCTGTAATTCCTCCTCTTGATATGTTCACAATTTGCAGTCTGCTTTGCTTTGATCGTTAATCGTGACGTACGTCCAGATCGCTGTCGTTTCATGTCGCGTGTTCATTAGCGTGTTAGCGTACGCTAGGTTTAGGTCACATACTATCACTGGATGTTGGTATCAGAGGATTTTTCACGAGTACGAGTTCATAAGTATGATATCAGACTGATACCGATACTAGTATCAGTATCGATGCATCCCCACCAATCACCGTGAACTATCTACGTCTACATACACATCGTATTTATCACTGTTTTGCGATAGCTATCTATTAACCTTTAGTTAGTTTGTATTATCAGAGATATTATCACGCTATTATCACGCTAACTAACAACATCAAGCTTTTGTTAGTTAGCCTTAGCTAATGTTTTTCTATGTTCCTCGGTGCAAAAGGCACTAATTTCCTACCAATAATCAAAATCAATGACGTCTTTTTCTTTTGAGAATCTTTCTTCTACTTTACTTTAAAAATTGAAGAGTTTATACTTTTCTACTTTAACTTGAGTGAAGAATTTTGAAGTTGTACTTATAAAAGATGACTTACAGTATATGGAGAATCGTAACTATGATCAGTAATTAAACGGTTGGCTAAAGAGAATGCTACAAAGCCCTGGAGAGACTTTGTAGTAAATATTTGGACATTTTCTGATTTCCCAGTTTGTAAGAATATCTTGCTCGTGACCTGAGATCATTAACTGGAGTAGAAACACAGTTCACAAATCTGAATCTCATTTCTGCCTTTATATATGCCAAAGCCAGCAGCTGCACTGCCCTAAAATGGTGCTGAAACGTGTAAATGGCAGTTTACGTCATCGAGCTGGCCGAGCTGGAGGTCACATCTCACGGTGGTCTGGGGAAATCCGTCAGAAAATGAGTCAAGCCTTTAATCACACGGTTTTCCCACTAATGGCCGTGAATATCGCTGACATTGTAGATTTACTCTATATATTTATATATATATATATATACATATATACAGAAACAACTTTAAAGACAACATTTCACTGAAATGAGCACAAACTTTTCCTTTAAATGAGATGAGCAATTTGCTTTATAATAATGTTTACACACTTTGTCAGAAAGATATTTTTTTTTCCAGGGTGTGAACGTGTGCCAATAATCAGTTGTTTGTATTCATTATTCCCCAAGTCCCTGCTTAGGAGGCTGACTAATTAGGTATACTAGGAATATCTTTTGGCCAGGGTTTGTGCTTCGTTTTTTAAAGATTGCCTCCTCCATAAATCAGCATGAACACAATAGTGTTATACAATTCCTTATTTTGAAATTTAAACAAAAACTAATTTAATTTCTTGCATGTGTGTTTCTTGGAAAGTTATTCAGTTCATAGAACATGGTGAAAAAAAAACATGGTAGAAAAAAAAGTGTCACTTTGAGGTTTAATTTCCAGTCAGATCCAGGATTATTGGCAGCTTTGATAAACTCTCCTGATCTACACCTTGTTGAAAAGCGGAGGAGTAACCGGAAGAGGAGCATCTACAAGAACCCTGAAGGTTCTGCAGAGATTCAGGCCTCAGATTCCTCACTCTGTATTCGAGACCTTTTAAGCAGAGACAATTCACTGTTTAAAATCTTAATCATACAATTCGTAACGCTCAACATGGCGTCTGTATTACATACAGTACTGTGCAAAAGTCTTGGCACCCTATTTGTTTTAGTACAAACTTTGGTATAGATGTTTATTTTCTGACTTCTACATTACTGATTCAGTACAAAAACATTTTAGATTCCAAACATTAGTTTTCCAGCACAAAATGAAATGTTACAGAAAAATGTTTGTATGTCAGTAAAGAAAGCAGCAGATTCCATAAGAGACACTTTTCAGATAAAAACATAATGAAGGCTGCTGGGTTTCGCTGCAGAAATAAG
>CM040474.1:675970-697479 GCA_022758105.1 Pangasianodon gigas | reverse complement strand
TATTTTTGAAGGCATCTTTACAGCATTTCTTTGCATGTGCCTAAGACTTTTACACAGAACTGTACATCAGTAAAATTAGCCAATCAGACTCACACTGACTTCTGCACACATACGTCCTGTATGGAGCACTTGAGAACCTGAAATAGTGATATTTTTTGAATAAGGCCACATTATTTATTATTATTTTTAAACCAGATTTCTGTTTCTGGTTTGTGTGTCTCTCTACATTCAAGCAGATATGAGCCTGGTCACCAAGATGGCCGCCAAGTACACAGACTTTACTGGAAGGCGTCTGTATTCTCCAATCTCATCAAGCATTATAGTTTCTTAGAGTTACTTCAGTTAAAGGATAGATTTCTAATAGTTTCAGTGTGAGATTAAGCTAATTAACTACAAAAATGACCCATATTTACCAAGGGTGCCAATACATTTGGAGCTGACTGTACATATTTTATTATATAGACTCTTTTCTGTATACAATAATGACAAAATATTGATTTTTTCACAGTTATGAAACTTGCCGGGTCACTTTTTCTTTGTCCTTATGTTTGGTGATTTGTATATATATATATATATATTTTCTAAACTAGCTGTTTGTATGCAACATTACGATTTGAGTTTAAATCGCAGTTTTAGTTTTAAATTGTTAATTTTTTTTTATAGACGATGCTGATAGAGTCTGCAGACTTTTATGATATCAGCTCATTTTCATAAATTTGCAGTGGATGAACTCAAACTTTCTTTGTTTGGCTTGACACTTGGTTACAAATTCAACTCTTATTTCTAGGAAAACATCTCCTTAATCCTCTCTGTTATTTAATATAATGTTTACTTTGTCTACTAAAAAGAATTAATTCATTTCTGAGGATTAGCGTAGCGATTAGAGCATGACACTGACACTTATTCAAAGTTAATCCCTCCTGCTTTTCCTTTGCTTGCAGCTGTATTAAGAGAAACAGCTCTGTGCTGTATTTAGCACAAACTAACATCAATTTTAGCATCTGCTTTCAACTCTTAACACCTCATATTACTCTCAGCAGTTAACACCAGCTTTAACGATAGCTTTAACATCATTTTTAGCATTCAACAATGGATTTGGAACGTCATGTTTAGCATACATCATTAGTCGTTAGCATTTCACATCTTCTCATGTCAAACCAGACCACTCTTCATCATCACGCGCGAGTGTGTGAAATTCTAAACGCTCTGTCTGAGATTCTACAAGCAATCTAGATATTTCAGGGTTGATTTATGAATCAAATGACCTTTTTTTCTGTGCAGAAATGAGAATTAGGGGCTGAAATGTGCGTAATGGTCACATAAATGTAAATATACAGTTTATGCTTTTCTTTATTTTGAAGTAATTAAGACAGACATTTTCCTGACATGTTTTATGAGCCTATTTTATTGAACATTCATTGTAGTACACGGAGGCTACAGAGTTTTAAGAGTTTTTAATCATCTGGACATAATAATAATAATAATAATAATAATTTGTAGCATGGTTCAGTCTGTGATTCAGGGAAACACTCTCTGAGGCGTGAGCTCAGATGGTCCGAGAAAGCCTGAGGAACGTTGTGCTGCACCATGGAGACCTCCATCTTAACCTCAGCTCTTCTGGTCTGTGCACAAGTAACAACAGTATATAAAATATACTTAACCCAAACACACACACACACACACACACACACACACACACACACATACACATATATATATACACATATCTACACACACTTCTGCTCATCTAAATAGCGAGCTAGTTAACTAGCTACCTAATATTACCTCAGGGGGGTTTCTTGCCCAGTCCACCATCCTCTGTCTTTTCTCCAGGACCTTCTTCCTCCTCTTGCTCCTCTCTTTTCTTATCGTTGTACTTCACTCATTTCCTCATCATGGCCTTGTCTTTGCTTTTCATTAAAATATCGTCCCAGTCTTCTCCAGCGTCTTAAAATACTTTAGAATACTCATCTGCAACTCGTAACGATCACAACTGATTTGCAAATCTCGTGACGCAGGCCATCACATCATTTTCGGTAAAGCATGAATGAATAATAGCTGTTTGAGACGTGTAGATCGAATGATTTGTTTGCACAAACACTTACGTTTCACAACGATGTCTCAACATCTCCGTCTCTGGTGATCATCGCGCAGGCAGCGGTTAGCGGCAGTTAGCGACGGTCAGCGGCGGTTAGCGGCTTATACGCAGTGACCTTGCATGGTGTGGGAAGAAATGTGATTGGTACAGACCCCAGTCCCTTCCAATCACTGGTCCAATCAAAGTTGTGGGGCTTCACTGGTCTAATTAAACCTCCACACCTTCTCGATACTGACAGAAAAAAATAATTTCAGTAGATTTTGTTGTATTTTTACGTCGGCTTGTTATTTAATTTGGCGTGAGATTTACTCGGGCAGCGTGAGAGCGTCTCACACCAAACGCATCAGAGTCAGAGTCGACCCTGATATTTAAAATGTAGTTAGCTAACATTCACCAGCCAGCTAGGTACCTATCTAACTAACAAGCTAACATTAGCGATTAGAAGAGTTTATGGTTTATGTATCTTATGGCGCTAGCTAGCTTTCTAGGCAATTTTAGCTTTAAAATCACTAATAAAAAATAAACAAATATGCTAGTCAAGAAAGTTACTAGCAGTAACTAGCCAGCTAGATATTTACATGAGGTTAGTGAACAAAGCATTTATGGTTTATTTACCAAAAAAAGGACAAATATGCTAATTATCAAGAAGAATTGAATTGCATAGCCAGATAACATGCTAACAAACAAAAGAGTTTATGGTTTATATAATTTTGGAATTTAGCTAGTTTGCAGCCAAGCTAGCAAAGAGCACTTTTTTATGGACTTATGGGATGAAGGTGGTTTCTTATGAGTGGCTTACTTTTTCCGAAAAAAGTAAGCTCCACCGACTGTTTTTTAAACTGATGAATTTCTCCGAATTATTTTCCACTGAACTCGACTCCTAAGGAGTTAACGTTAGCTCTTACAGTGTTACAACAGAGTTTATTTAAAGATGACTTACTCTGTTTTGCAAACGATCACAAACCTTTAGTCAGAATTGCACTGAGTAACGGAATAATTCTGTACTGTATTTGTCAAACCGTTTTGATTACGGTGATTAGCGTCATGGCTTTATGAGTCATCTCCTGGCCTCCGTAGCGCAAAAAGAGAAATGAGACGAGGCCCAAATGTGAAACAACAATTCTCATCAGCTTTGGCCTGAATCTCGAGTCTGTGCGCCAAATCCTGCAAGCACACCGCTTCGCTGAAGCCAGCCATGAGGATGATGAAAAATGAAACCTGGGGTTGCGCTAAACTCACGCCAGAGCAACTGAGCGCTCAACTGTACGCTCATTTATATTCAAATCCTTACAAAGAAATAAATAATCAATTATATAATAATTATTACAAAAAAATCCTAATCAAATGTTCAATTCATCTAATGTTAATTAGATGGTTATGAAAATGAAATAGTGCATTTATCATTTAAAATCATTTCCATGCTATTACCTGTTAATATATAATAATCTATGTTTTAGCTTATGCTAATTTCACTTCAGCTTTAACATACGCTAACACTGGTTTTTAGCCTTTAACATAATTTTTATGCTATTACGTATGCAATGGTTTAGCATTTATTCCAAAGTTATAGCATGTTATAATATTAATTTGATCAATTCACCTCAGTTTTCACTCATTTTAGCATTTAACATAATTTTTTATGCTATTACACATATTTAACAAGTTTTACCAAATGCTAATTTCACCTCAGTTTTAACATTCCTTTGAGAATTTAACCTTATTTTTATGTTACTACAAGTTATAGCATTTAGTATCAGTTAAACTAATATGCTAACATTTAATATTCGCAGTAGTTTTATTCAAATTTTATGCTATTACTTTTAACTTGTAGCATTTAACCTAGGTTTTAGCAAATGCTAACGTCGTGATGGTTTTAACGTGTGCTAACTTTGGTTTTAGCATTTTCATATTGGCATGCTAACAACAGTTTTTAGCATTTAATGACAGCTATAGCTCTTATGACATCATTTTTAGCACATGCTAACATCAATTATAGAGACTATGCAGATTTTGTGTAACATAACCACTGATCTTGTCTTTATTAACTTTATTTAATCTAAAGTAGAACCTAAGAAAGTGATTTGCAGAACGTTATTTCCACACGACTCTGTACAGTAAAGGTGTTCGCATTTAAGACGTTATATAATAACACGTCTGATTTATTGAGCAGGTTTGTGTTGGCTGTAGACGAGGGCGAGACGAGAGAACGCTCAGTGAAGCGCACATTCGCTAAGTCAGTTAGCGTGTGTGTGTGTGTGTGTGTGTGTGTGTGTATGTATTAACATGTGCCAGTATATTGAGCCAAACATCTGTTCCTGCTGTGAGCATCTGCTCAACGAGCTAACTGACTCATGTTTTATTACCGTAAATATATCACCACTTTCGTGAAACACAAATAACTTTTTCGGTGAAACTAAACACAACAAAACACCAGAGATTCAAATCACTCAGAGGAAAATAAATATGTTTAATAAAACCCGAACTGCGGCAGAAGAGCTACATCATCATTATTATTATTGTTATTATTTAAAGTTTGAGAAACATCTCTGTTTATTAATGTGTTTGTTTAGCAGTTAACCCATTTTCGGCACATGCTAACATCAATTTTAGCACATGCTACTATTAGGTTTAGCATTTACTATCGGTTTGCTAACGTCATGTTTAGTATTCAACCTTGATGGCTAACCATATAACGTTAGTGACGAACACATGGTGGTTGTCATGATAACGATGACAGGTTTAAATCAAGGATGTAAATCAAGACAACGATATCGAAAATCCCGCGCTAGTCTAATGATTACTAGCAGTTAGCTAACTTTAATGATATAAGGGTGTTAGAGATGGCAGGAGGACATTTGTAAATTTGCATATTCATGAATATTTATATATCCTGGTATTTGTAATGGGAGTAAACGTCCTACAGACATTTGTAGTAATTTCTTGTCATTAAAATAATAGAATTTATTGTTGTATGTAGATTAGGGCTAACAGCTAATCAGAAAGCAAGCTAATTAGCATGCTAGCTAGTTGATCTAGCAAAGCTCAAAGGAAACAAAATGCAAAAAGTCAGTTCAAATGCGTTGTTTTTGCTGCAGATGTTGAAAGATTTCTTATACACGTCAATTTCAACGAAGCGGACGAGTGTGTGTGTGTGTGTGTGTGTGTGTTAAATGCCGTAATGAAACCCAGGATGAGATGTGAAAAGCTATTGTTCTGCTGCACGTGGACCGTGAGAGCTTTTTGGCGTGAATTTTTCAGTAAATGTCACCAGAAACTCCGAGGTGCCACTCAGAGGTTTATTACGAGATAAACGTGTGTGTGATGTCGACTCTCTGAGCAACACCGCGACTGAAAAGCGCTGTTTCAACAGCTTCTTTTAATATCCACACACTCACAGATTAAAAGGCCGCTGCGTTTATTTTCTATTTTCGAGGATATAAACACATTAGCTATAAGTAGAAGCCACTGACTCGCAGCGAAGTGCTGCGTGATTGCAGGTTTGTCCTTCGCTTGGGCGCTGTTTATATTTTAAACCCACAGAAACGAGAGATGAAACTCAGGATTTTCTGCTCATTTCACTTTCACCCTCGTCCTACTTGTTATACAATATTTCGTAAAGTAAACCACAGAACCAGAAAACAGACGTTTTGTTGCATATTCGTCCTCTCTCTCTCTCTCACACACTTTATAAATGAGCATTGCAGTGATGGATCTGAACACAGGAACACAATCCAACAAGCACGTTTCATCAGAAGTCTGTGTTCAGTTTATTTTGTGCTGACTAATATCTTTATCTCGCTATCCTAACCTGGCGGTGATTCAATTAAACACATTTCTGTTAAAAATGAATCAAACGCTCCGTGTCATAATCCTGCGCAAAGAAGAAATGAAATGGTGGACACTCCTCATGGGATATAAATCAGATTATATCGGGACTGAGATTATATTTTATTTCAGGTTATTCCCAGAAACACTCAAATACTGAACAAGTCAAACGGATAACACCGCTAACGATGATACGCTTGTGGTATACGATTAGCGTGTTCTTACGTGCCAAGTTTAACAACATATGGAGTGGTGTTCCCAGTTAGCATTTAACATCAGTTTTCTTCAATATTAGCATCAGTTATAGAATTTAAGAACAGCTTTGGCACATGCTAACAGTCATTTTAGTGTTTAGCATCTGCTGGTGTGATGAAGCGGAGTTACTGTTAGCACCCTGAAGTTGATTATTTTCTTATAACAGCATGTGTTTGCTTTTTAATCCATTTATAGTCACATCTAATGTTGTGGAACATCCATGAAACAAGTCACTTCCTGTTCTCGCTTACGTTATAGCAGCTATAAACAGTCGTTCCCTCACCAGCCTCTCTTTATTCTCTTAAAAAAAAACAAAACACAGCTTGTCATGTTACCGAGAAACCGCAAAGAAGCGTAAACTCCTCTGTCCTGAAGACGTCGGAAAAGTAAAGTTGCAGCAGCTTTACCTCTGACCGTTACAAAGCACTGACACTGGAGACTCCTTCCATAAATGTTAAATAAACATCTCCTTACAAAAAACTTCACCATATCAACGATTACACACGTTTTTAATCCGTATATTATTAGTGGATCATCCGCCGTGAATGAATGTTACTATAGAAACGATAACGTTGATTATTTTCCTATAATACCAAGTTCCCAAGTGTTTACTTTTTAATCCGTTTATAGTTACATTTAATGTTGTGGAACATCCATGAAACAAGTCACTTCCTGTTCTCACTTACGTTATAGCAGCTATAAACAATCGTTCCCTCACCAGCCTCGCTTTTTGCTCTTTCTTGAAGTTTATATGGCAAAAAAATCGCAGCTTGTCATGTTACCGAGAAACCGAAAAGCTTTATCTCTGACTGTTAAAAAGCGCTGACACCGGAGACTCCTTCCATAAATGCTGAATAAACACATTTCTCCTTACAGAAAACATCACCATGTCAACAATTACATACGTTTTAATCCATTTATGTGTAGCGAATGCCGTAAGTGTGAACGAGCTGTTACTATAGAAACGATAACGTATTAGAATGAGCGCATTAATACACTATAAACCTGTGATTTGCAGCTGCACTACTGTCAGAGCTGCTGTTATAGAAAATTAATCAACACTTTTAACACCATGCTGTTATAGGAAATTAATTCAGTAACTCAGCTTCTTTACGCCATCCGGTCATTCAGTATTTTACATTATCACAATTATCACAGTGTATTAATATATATTCTCACACCCCCCAAGTAGTCTATAGTGTGAAGCAAAATCTGGATTAAACCTGGTCCAGGACCTGAGCAATGAGTTTTAGGCCAGCGATTCAGTGTCTTGCGTATCAGTATGATTAATTAAAAAAAAAAAAATCTGGGTTTTCCAGAGTTCAGGAGAAAAGCAGAGAAGGGAGGAGTGTGCAGTGGCGTATGGAGTGCAGCGAGGTCATACAGACCTGCGTCACATCGCTGTCTCTGCCAGGCTTCATCTGCCAACACAAACACTTTAGTACTCCACTTCTGCACCACAAGAAAAGCACTTTAGATCCAAAACACAGAACAAGTGCACCAGGATATCGAGTGTGTCCTGAAAAACCAAACCTCAGAGAAACACACTGAAAACTGAGAGAAACAGGACTCTTTCAATAATATTTGTAGAATGGTGTATGATTTTACACATCTTAAATACATTCACTTTCACCCACCAGCTTCCCTTCTTACACGGACTGGAATTATGGGATTGAATAGTGTCCAGTGTTGCAATCCATTTATTCCGAAAGCTGCCTTAACACAATCGGTTATATAACAGCGCTGTTGAATTCTGGATTGTGATTGGTCGTCATGTGTTGATTAACTTTCTATAACAGCAGCTCTGAGAGTAGCGCAGCTGCAAATCACAGGTTTATTACATTAATGCGCTCGTTCTAATACGTTATCGTTTCTATAGTAACAGCTCATTCACAGTGTTGATATGGTGAAGTTTTCAGTAAGGAGACGTTTATTTAACATTTATGGAAGGAGTCTCCAGTGTCAGCGCTTTGTAACAGTCAGAAGTAAAGCTGTAACTTTTATGTAAATGATCTGACATGCGAAAGTCTCCAGGACAGAGGCGTTTACGTTTTGTGGTTTCTCGGTAACATGACAAGCTGCATTTTTTTGTCATTTTTGGATAAAATGTTTTTACCAGAGGACAAAAACAGGAAGTTACAACCTTTTTGGTCGTGCCCGTGTTCAGCATTGAATTTATTTGTGATATCACACTCCAATTAATGGCACATATGAAAGTGGACACACAGGCCTTTAAGAATTTGCAGTTTTTTGTATTTCTTTTTTTTTTTTTTTTTACCTAGCCTACTAGGTTTAAATGTTATAATTTTATTGTGGCAGTTGTATACAGTGTTTTACTGTCAAAAAAGCTTTAGTTCTGCTCTCTGTTTTATCTCTGTACCAGTGTTATTGTGGAGAAGTGTGAATTATTTGCCCAGCAGAGGGCTCACATCCCTCCCCTTTCCCATCGCCCCTGACTCATGATACTCTACACACAGAAACCCAACAGTGTCCTGACTAATCTTATAACAGACTTGTGGTGATAATTCATTTGTTTATACTGATTGAAAATGTCCGATGAGTGGATTTCTATTCTGCTGGAAGGCCAGTGTTAATTTAAAAAATTACTTGCTGATAAATTGCTGTGGTATAAGTGGAATAAAACACTCTGGGACCCATGCTGTTATAGGAAACTTTCCTACAACAGCACATCCTGAAGTGTTTTAATTTTTAGTTATCAGAGTAAAAGTCTTTACATTTTTACAAATTGTTTGTACATACTTCTTTCTATTAAACATATGTTATAATCTATTATTTTCTATTCTGATAAAACTTCATTGTGTTTTATTCTATTATATTTCTTCTGGAAATCTTCCTTCTTCATGTAACATGTTTTGATATGCAAATGATCTTGATGATTACATTATTATGCAAATTAGCCTATTTCTGTCTAACATCTGGCAACTTTTCGAGCATGCATTAGCTACTTTCCTCTAAAATAAAGGTTGTTGACAAAACTGGATGTAATCTGGTAGCATGTTTTTTTGTTTTTTTTTGCAACATTGCATGCTATAAGATTTTGGATCACTACTTTAGGTGGTGGTCTTTATGGTCTCTAAATAGGGATGGTTGGATGAAGTGCACTTGATTCAGGTAGTAGGGAGGGACATAGAGTGCACCTAAGGCCAGCTTCCCGACTATATAAACAGGAATGGGCTGAAAGAGCAGTGGGAGGTTTTTTGCAGTGTGAAAAGTGCAGGAGAAAGCAGACAGAGTCATCAGTTACAGCTGCTCACAAGGTTTAAAGGGTAAGAGCACTGTTTAATGTTGCTCCGGCTTTGCATTTAGTTATAATTCACTACCTTTTAATGCATTGCATTCACTGTTTGGGTTCTGAGCTCCAACATTATATTTATTTAAGCCTCAGTGTGCAGATTCCTCATGTCTAATGTAGTCTGTGTCATTTCAGGAGATTAACCAGAGAACATGAGGAACTTTCTCATCGACCTGATTCTCTTATTCATCGCCAGCCATGTGGGAGCACAGACGGTGAAAAACGAGACCGATTTACCGACAGGCGTGAACATGACCGTTGCAGAGAACGTGGAAGATCAGGTGTCGGTGTCAGCGATAAAATCGAGGAGGAAGAGATATATTTCTCAGAGCGATATGTTGGCCATCGTTGATTATCACAATCAGGTGCGAGCTCGAGTGTTTCCTCCAGCAGCCAACATGGAGTACATGGTGAGTGGTCCAAAATCCATCCCTGCTGGAAAAAAAAACAAACAAAAAAAAAAAACGGAAACCCTCATAGAATTTTTGTAATGGTTATAATGGGAATTGTATTGGTTTGATTGGAAGCTGTAATGGTCCCTGTGGGTCTCTACTGGTAATTTGTTGCCTTCTATTAGTGGCATGTTATGTCTAGTGGATACCATTAAGGACCAGTAATGGTAATGGTTTTAATGGTTAGCTGATGGTTTGTAATGGTGTTTATAGTGGAAACCATTAGAATTTCTGTGATGGTTTCTATTGTTTTTTTTTCCAGCAGGGATAAAACTCATTCCTGTTAGTTTGCTTGTGTTACTAATTTGGATAATAAATAAATAAATAAATAAATAAATGTGTGATTATAAACAACTGCATATATAAAAGTAGAAATATGACCGTTCTCTTTATCAGGTTTATCAGGACCCCAAAATAAACTTTATTTTTAAAATTTCTTAAACTCTACTTATTAATAATTATACAGTTAAAATAATATATCGTTTTTTGGTATTTTGTTGTCTGCTAGCCTAAACCAGCGGCCTATGGTCGCCATGGTAACGGTTGCTGTGGCGTGAGCTCTGAGTAGAGATATGATTGGCTCATTTCTGGCGCCAAATCCAAAACAGGGATATGATTGGATAACGCATGGCTGTTGGTTTTTGATATGGCTGCATGATTATAAATCTGATTTAATGATCAGCGACACAACAAAATTGACTGAAAAGTTAATTATTTTGTTTGAAGAAGTCTAAAACTACTCAAAAAACTTTTAAAAAGTCTATTAAAAACTATTATTCGTAGCGCAATATTCGGACAGTAAGAATGATGAAGTGAGATGATTGCTGTACTGGACGACATTTTTGTTGGCGACTAGTGAATGACTTTATATAAATTATTAGAAAACAAACACTTATTTTTAGAATTATATATAATAGCAACTATAAGAAAGTATTTACTGAGAAAAGTCGGAGTATAAATTATATTATACAGTTAAAATATTATATAGTTTTGTATTTTATACATTCACGTTGTAATTTGCTAGCCTCAATCGGCTGCCTGTGGTCGCCATGGTAACGGTTGCTATGGCGTGAACTCTGACTATAGATATGATTGGATCATTTATGGCGGTAAAGTTCTCAGCAGAGATGTGATTGGATCATTTATGGCGCGAAATTGAAAGGACGGGTATGATTGGTTAATACACGGCTGTTGGTTTTCCTTATGACTGACTTGAATGATAAGTTATTGAATATCAGTATCATAGAGTAAAAGTATCTTACTGAAAAGTAAACTATTTAAATTTAGGAAGTGTAAAGAAAAAATGCTGACAAATTCTGGACTTTTAAAAATGATTATCCGTCCCACAATACTGAAATAAGCGTACTATAACTGATGTAGGTCTGGCCGGGCGCCATTTTGTTGGCTGCTCCCTCTAGTGGGCAACATTAAGCATTGCATTAAGCGTTGATTTTTTTTTTTGGACTGTAGTAAAGATGTCCTTAAAAGGTCAAACATATTTTTAAAGGACGCTTCTAAATCTGGAATGAATGTAAAATTCAGTTAGATATGGGTTGCTTTTAAAGGGAAATAGCATTTGTGAATGAACATGGCAGAAACTATGTGCCTGAGCTCTGGATTAGATAAGAAGATTTGCTTTCCGGCTCAGATTAGTGTTGTGTTATATTTTCCTGGTATGTTCTGTGGTCTGTAAAGTTCTCTGTTAGCTAAACATTATGAAGAGTGAGGATAGCTACGTCTCCATGTACATAATGTACCTCAGAGTACAGAGATGCTAGTCTTAGAGAACATATCAACAGGCTACGAAAAGGAACAGTATTGTTTGTATAGTTGTGTGTTTCAGAAAGATGGAGAACTGATGAACAGTTGCTTCTGAGAGAAGATCTGAGAGGAAAAATTTGATACAGTCATGTTGTTTGTGTGTTTCTGTGTAATGGTTAATGCCTCACTAAGGTGCAGATGCTTCTGATAATAAATCAACTGTGTGTGTTGTGTATGACCAGGTGTGTATTGTGTATGACCAGGTGTGTGTTGTGTATGACCAGGTGTGTGTTGTGTATGACCAGGTGTCTATTGTGTATGACCAGGTGTATATTGTGTATGACCAGATCTATATTGTGTATGACCAGGTGTGTGTTGTGTATGACCAGGTGTATATTGTGTATGACCAGATCTATATTGTGTGTGACCAGGTGTGTGTTGTGTATGACCAGGTGTGTGTTGTGTATGACCAGATCTATATTGTGTGTGACCAGGTGTGTGTTGTGTATGACCAGGTGTATATTGTGTATGACCAGATCTATATTGTGTATGATCAGGTGTGCGCAGTGTATGACCAGGTGTGTGTTGTGTATGACTAGATCTATATTGTGTATGACCAGGTGTGTATTATGTATGACCAGGTGTGTGTTGTGTATGACCAGGTGTGTGTTGTGTATGACCAGGTGTGTATTATGTATGACCAGGTGTGTGTTGTGTATGACCAGGTGTGTGTTGTGTATGACCAGGTGTGTATTATGTATGACCAGGTGTGTGTTGTGTATGACCAGGTGTGTATTGTGTATGATCAGGTGTGGGATGAATCTCTGGCGCGTTCAGCTGAGTCCTGGGCTGCCACCTGTATCTGGGATCACGGACCTCCATATCTGCTCCGGTACCTCGGCCAAAATCTCTCCGTCCGCACGGGCAGGTGAGTCTTAGTGACGTTAAGTCCTCCTGCTCCAGGTCACCTCAAGAAAAAACTATTATTATTATTATTATTATTATTATTATTATTATCTGTCGTCAGTTACCGGTCAGTACTGCAGATGGTGAAGCCCTGGTACGATGAGGTGAAGGATTACGTGTTCCCGTACCCACACCACTGCAACCCCACGTGCCCCATGCGTTGTTATGGACCCATGTGCACACATTACACACAGGTGAGTGGAACGAATTACACACAGGTAAGTGTGCGTGTGTGTGTGTGTTTTAGAAAGCTGTGGTTTCTGATTAAAAAAATGAGTAAATGGATAAAATGCCCAGGAAGTGTTAGCGAAGGTCTGAAAATGGAGTGTTGTCACATACTAGCATACTCACATAGTGTCATACTTAGTATACTTGCATACTAGCTTACTTTAAATACTTTATGCTTGCATACTAGGATACTAGTATAGCGTACTCATATAATAAAACCTAGCATACTAGGTTACAAACATACTATCATACTTATAAACTAGTATACTAGAGTAATAGTGTATTCACATACTATCATACTATCACTATATGCTTTAATACTATTATACTTGCAGACTAGGATACTAGCATAGTGTGCTCGCATACTATCATACTTATAAACTAGCATGCTTGCATACTAGGATACTAATATACTTGCATACTAACATTCAAACATAACATACTCACATACTACCATACTTTCAAATTAGCATACTTGCATACTAGATTACTAGTATACTTGCATACTAACATTCAAACATAACATACTCGCATAAAAATATAATTACAAACTAGCATACTTGCATACTAGGATGCTAAATACTTGCATACTAACATTCAAACATAACATATTCACATTCAGATATACTTACAAACTAGCATACTTACATACTAAGTTACTAGTATACTTGCATACTAACATTCAAACATAACATACTCACATACTATCATACTTACAAACTAGCATACTTGCATACTAGGATACTAATATACTTGCATACTAACATTCAAGCATAACATACGCACATATTGTCCCGCGTACAAACTAGCATACTTGTATATGAGCCTATTTATTACCATTATACTTGCATACTAGCATCTTACTTACATACTTGTTCACTATTTTACTAGTTTACATCTACATTAATACCCTCGTCCTGAGCTCTTATGCTTGTTAAACCTGACTGTAGACCTGTACCAGGTTTATTTAAGAAGAACCTCTCCGTGTTTTACACAGATGGTTTGGGGGACAACAAACCGAGTGGGCTGTGCAATTCAGGTGTGTTACAACATGGTGGTGTGGGGATCCGTGTGGAGACAAGCAACCTACCTGGTCTGTGATTATTCCCCCAAGTGAGTGCTGTCTGGTTTAAAACTCACCCAATAACGCCATCTGGTGTCTCCATTACTAACCAGCTCCTACATCAGACTCAAGAGAGCAAAGATATTTGATATTATTAATTAAGATATAAATGATTAGATATTGATGAGTTATAAAGCAGATGGTATATTAAAATTTTTTAATTAAAAACCGAAATGCACATTATGTCTCCTTCAGCCTAAATGTAGTCCCTCAGTCGAGACATGTAAAGGAAGCCAGCAGTTTATCATCATCACTCAGCTCGAAATACATCTTAGTAACGCCATTTTGTACATAAAATAGCAGAAGAAGTCTATATTAAAACTCCGCCTCCAGATGTTAGGCCACGCCCTCTACTGTATGTGACTGTATTCTGATGCTGATGTTGGTGTGAGTGACACCAAACTTTGTGCGGATTATTTTCTATTTCATTTTAGTTTATAGTTTTCTTTTTTGCAGGGGGAACTGGATAGGTGAGGCGCCCTACAAAGTGGGCGTGCCGTGTTCAGCGTGTCCCCCGAGCTACGGAGGATCGTGTAGGAACAACATGTGCTTCCCGTCAGTTAACTCCAACTTCATGTACTGGTTTAAGTGAGCCGCCATAGTACAGCAAACATACACATTGATATGTGTGTGTATATATATATATATATAAATATACGGTAAGTTTCGTACAGCAGCAGGAGACTTTATATGACTTACAATTCCAGAAATGGTGCTGATGTTAAAACATTCTGTATGTATGACTTTTTATTACTACAGATCATCATATTGATGCTCTTGATAGTGAAAGAGTGTATTCCTGTGTGCTCAAGGCTACGTTTGACATATCTATAAATTATTCAGTCGGTTTTATATATATATATATATATATATATATATGTATATATATATATATATATATATAGATAGATAGATATAGATATGATTTCTGAATGTCCATATTCAGATGTCATGAGCCTCTATCTGCCATGTTATAATCTCAGTCTGTGTGTAACTACATCATGCAGTGATTGTGGTTGTTTGTAAGCATGTGCAATAAACACTGTGTGTGTGTGTTATAGTAAAATAGCACGTGACGGGGTGGTGTGATGAAGCGGAGTTACTGTCACCCCCCCCGACGTTGATTATTTTCCTATAACAGCACGTCCCCATGTGTTTTATTCCTCTTATACCACAGCAATTACCCAGTTATTAGTAATTGTTAGTTAGTAATGAATGTCATACTTTTTTTCTGTTTATAGGTTTATAGTTACATTTAATGTTTTGGAACGTCCACAAAACTAGTTAGTTCCTGTTTTCACTTACGTTATAGCAGCTATAAACAGTCGTTCCGTCACCGGCCTCGCTTCTTTCTGACGTTAACAAAACCAAAAAAAGCGCCGCTTGTCATGTTACCAAGAAAACACAACGTGTCATCTTCTCTGTCGGAAAACTTTACGTCTGACTGTTACAAAGCGCTGACACTGGAGACTCCTTCCATAAATGTTAAATAAACATTTCCTTACAAAAAAGAGAATTTATAGAGAACCATATCAACTGTTCCACACTTTCTTTTTATCGGTTTATGTGGAGCGTCTGCTGTACAAGTCCCTGTGAATGAGCTGTTACTATAGAAAATTAATCAACAATTAATCAGCCAATCAGAATCCAGAATTCAGCAGCGCTGTGGTTTATGGAGAAATAAAACATGACATATCGCCACAAGCCTGTATTTCATTACAATACCATTTTCCACATGCTGAGACTTTATGTACAGCAGCATTTACAGACTTTATTCAAATACAAATGCTAATTAAACAAATAGGAGACATCGTTCACAGAAAATGATTGACAGGCGAAACTCGCTGACAGTGAAAATGCAAACAGATGCAGCGTTTTATTTGGTGTGAAAATAAGAAAAAGTGCAATGGATGAATTTCTTACACCTGTAATTATGCCTGTTAAGACTTTTTGCATTTTAAAATTGTCAGCAATCCTTCACTGTTGTAAACAAAAACACACATGAAAATACACATTTCGCAATTTAGTTTATATCTCGTAAATTTTAGTATCAGTATTATTATAAATTAGCATTGGATTTCTGAAATTAAGTCCAGAAAATGCTGCTATAGGAGAGTATTTTTATTACTCCTCCTGAGAAATGGTGCTTCAGTGCTCAACCAGGTTAAACATCAGGTCCACACACACACACACACACACACACACACACCTCCTGTTATTTTAAAAGTGGCGACTTTGGGGATTTTTTTTTCTGTTATTTATTATCACTATTGTTTAGCGCCCTTGTTGACTTTGTGGAGATTTTTGCTCTTCCTGCTCTGTATCTCACAGGAGAAGTCAGACCCAGCGTAAAGCCAAATCACTGGGAACGTGGAAATAAGAATATTTTCCAACATGTTTTTTTAATTTTAATGAAAGCAGTCTGGCAGCTTTGCACATTCCTAAAACATGTAAAACGTTATCATAAATGTCATTCAGGAAAAAAAAAGCCTCTTCTTGCAGGTTTCTTTTTTTTTTTAATCTCTGAGGTGCAGCGCCATCATCTGGACAGGAAGTGCACTGCTTTAAATGTGTGATGTTCTGGTGCTGGTGTTTCATTCATTCACACATTCACAACACACTTCATGTGGGAAAAAGTGCTCAACAGACTCATCACTCGGCTGGACTGCACTGAAGATGTATATATTTTTGGGTTTATTTTATTATTTTGCCCATGTATGATTTGGATTTTGTACTCAATAAAGAGGTGGTGTATTCTATAAAAAAAGGGTTTTTGTGTAGAATGTGAATATGAGGGTGTTTGTGCTGGGGGTCTTAAACATCTTCGGCATGTTGATGAAGATAAATCAGGTGAATAAAGCTGCTGCACATCTGCACACGGTTCGAGAAGATGAGAAACGACAAATCAGCCATCGGTTTGTTTTGGCCTGATCTTTTATTTGTCTAACTTTAACAAACCTGCAGCTTTGGCACGGGTTCAGAGGGGATCGGAAATTAAAAAATTACCCTCCTTCCCTTTCGAATAACAAAAGCTCTATTAGTTCAGCTTTCACAGAAAAAAAAAATATATATATATATATATATATATATATATATATATATATATATATATATATATATATATATGGGCCAGAATGCACTAAAGAACCTGGAAAGACTGAATCCATGTGTTTCTCCTCGCCGTGTTTTACTCAGCTGTTTTAAAACGGAAATTACATCAGAACACAATGCATTCTGGGTAGCGATGGGAATTCTGGGATTATGGGAAAGTTTTTTGAGTGAGTCAGATCATTTGGCTCAGCTCACCAAGAAGAATCGACTCTCTCGCCTCCCAATTAACTCACTGCTTTTGTTGTATTTTTCACCTGGGATTATTGTTCTTTGGCTGAAATTGTTCCATGAAATGTTTCTCTATGTTCTAATTAACAAAATACATGACTTTAAGTTGGATTTTATAAAATATAATTAAAGTATTGTTAGCCTAAATCAGCAAGGCACCACAAATACATCCCTGCTTTAACGTTGTTGTGCTTAATGCAGATCTACTGTAACTGACTTCGTGTGTGTGTGTTTTCATGGTGCTTTATAACCTTTTTTGTGTCTGCAGTTATTTTAAAGCCCCCAGCTTTATTTGTGTTGTGTGTGTAGAGAGGCTGAATGGTGAATCAGAGCTTCAGTGTGTGGTGGTTGCTCTGAGATTTCAGCTCACACAGAGCGCCACTGTTCCAGCTGTTCCAGATGCACAGCGGGGCCATGCGGTGAAGAGCTGCTGATTTTTTGGTCATATTTAATTTTCATGTTGGCACACACACATTTCCACATGACAGGTAGCTAAAACATAGAGGCATGCATCAACACAACACAGTTCAAACTGGAATATATGAGCAACGCTTCTGGAAAAGTATCAGCCAAGTATTAGTTATAAATAAAATAGCCCAGACTTTGAACATTCCATGAAGCATCAGAAAATCCATTATTAAAAAATGGAAAGAATAAGAGTTAAGTGTGATTCTTCCTTAGAAGAGGCCATTCAACAGAAAGCAGTGACCGGGTGAAGAAGAGATTAGTCCGAGAAGCAACCATGAGGTCAAGGGGAACTCTGAAGGAACTGGAGAAACCCACAGCTCAGCAAACATGTGGGAAAAGCTTCTCTGGTCTCGGGAGACCAAAGTTAAACTTTTTGGCCTTGACCTTTTTTGGCACAAAGCACTACATTTGTTAGAGACCTCATCACCCTGAGAACACCATCCTTGCAGTGAAGCATGGTAGTGGTAGCATCATCACTGCAGTGAAGCATGGTAGTGGTAGCATCATCCCTGCCATGAAGCATGGTAGTGGTAGCATCATCTCTGCCGTGAAGAATGCAAGAACTGCGGTTACTGTGGGTGTGTCCTCGCTTTTCTTTCTTTCTTTTTTTTTTAGAGAAGATGAAACCACACTACACATTACACTTTTAACAGGCCAAAAATATATTTTCACATAATTTCCAAACACATTTACACATTTTAATTTCATGTGATTTCCTACAGCAACAGAAAAACTTTAATAACTTTGTTTTACTTTGTTTAAATAAATTCTTAAAAGTGGATATCTGACACCAAATTGGTTTACAACTGATTTTTTTTTTAAAATCACATGTTTTCAACACAGAATGACAGAAGAGACTCGGCTTAATACAAAACACACATGAAGGTAGAATAAGAATTGTGCCCAACTTTAATCTATGTTAAATTTAAAGTCCCTATAAAATGTCTTGAAAACAGTGATTTGTTTGATGTATTTCCATTTGAACAGAAGTCAGAGTAAAGGTGTGTTGAAGTGCTTGACTGATTTACACGACAGCGAATAGCGTACAAAATACGCCATGACACACCCCCGCGCATTCTAAACAAACCTGACAGTAGCTAAGTGAAGTAGCTAAATATGGAGAACAGAGAGGAGTTTATAACGAGAGTCTTTTTCTCAGGTGTGGAGGATTTCTTCCCGCCGTCTTCACCCACTTAACCAGGACGACTTTAATCCTAGACGACAAGACGGCACGTGTGTTTGGAGTTATGGTGTACGTGTTAGAGTCGAGGTCGAGTGTCAGCGTTGCCGATGGTGATGGAGAGCCGCAGGGTCGTCACCGGGAGACATGTGACGCGTCTGAGTGGGAGATAAAATTATATTACTGACTCTTACTGATGGAAACGGTGTATAAAGACAGAATCGTGTTCTCCATCAGTCTGAGGCAGCGACAATCCGACACTGAACAGCTCCAAGTCGGTTAAAGAGACTTGGCTCCTCCGAAAAAAGTCCTCCGAAAAAAGTCACAAAACTGTCAATTAACACAAACTCCGCCCACTTCCACATGAATAAACTCCAACCATTTATTCTCAGATGGAAAAGGGAATAGTGTGCTGGAAGACACGCGGCCAAAAACACACAGATGGACCATGTTTACTGCTAACGAGCTGCTACTGTAGAGCAACACGCCCTCGGGGGCGGGGCATATATACTCTAGAAAGCATTTAATTGGACGATCACAAGAGTACCGAACTACAATATGAGATCTCCAGAACTGCTGTTCATGACACTAATATGTATATGTTCATAAAACATGAAACATCAGCGCAGGATTGATTTAACCCCTGTTAAACCACGTGATTAACCACGTGTCTACTGTAGAGCAAGACACGCCCCCTGGTGGGCTGGACATATACGCTCTAGAGAGCATTTCATTGGACGAACTCAAGACTAGTACTGGATGAGTCATCAAAAAGTGACAAAAAGTGAAGAATCTCCAAAACTATTTTTTATACTATGGATTATATTGTTCCAGTCCATAACACTAAGAGACAGTTACTCAAAGTAGTGACTTTTTCAGATTTTAATTTAATTAATTTTTATGTTATGTCAAGCTCTGAATATTAGAAGTGTATTCTGGCAATAAGAGAAAGTTAATTAATTCATCACCTTTGTAAAGGATGACTGATCTTTGGAAGTCATGCATTATGCAAACTTATTTTATATTTTGGAAACAAAATGTTTGATTAAAAAAAAAAAAGAAAAAGGAGCTCAGTTTTCCTGACTTTAAACTACTTCTGAAGTCTTCAACGCTGTTATCCAGTGAATCCTCATATATATTTACTTCTGGGTCTAATGTAAATATTTGGGGTGATAAGGTGTGGATAGGTGTTAACGCTCATGGGGCGGGGTTTAAAACTAAAGTCCCGCCTAAGTGCATATAAGAAGTTGCGTCTGCGCTCCTCCGGTACACGCGCGCGGATCAGCGGAGCTCGAGCGCGTCTGAGTGAAATCACGTCAGTGTGAATGAATCTGTTACACCGGGCTGGACATCTGTCTTGCAACACACACACACACACACACACACACAAAGTCTTCGCGTTGCATTCAGGTCAGTTTGCACTTGTCTAATACCGTCAGTTTGTTTGCATGGTTGAAGCATTGACTTTGATGTGTACCTTTACGCGTTATGAGCATGCGCAAAGACAACTGTGATGTAAAAATCTTAGTGCAATTACTAGTGATTCGTGTCTGACTTCAAATGCAAAAACTCAAATGCTTGAAAATAACCTTTAGCTCACTGTTTTAAGGTAAGCTTTAATGGGTTGCATATATGTATGTATATTTTATTGCAAGTCACAACCGTATGAAATGTTGCACGTGCGTGTGATTAACGGCTCGCTGTGCTCGCCCTGCAGCGGCGAATAATAAACCATGCTTGTGCAAGAAATGCTGAAACGGCTTTTCTTACTGAGACTAGAAAAAAAAAACTGCATTAAGAAGTCAAAGCCAGAGAGAGTTTTAAAAATAAATCAGTGTTTATTCTCCTCTAAGACTCCTGAGATGAATCAGATGTGTTTAAACACTCAGGCTGAGAGAGTAAAGAAGCATGCATGGAAAAGTAAACACTAGGAGAAGTTAATGCATCATTTTATTATCTTGCTTTGCATTCACAGGTGAAGAAGAGCTTTTACTTTGGGTTTATTGTCTCTGAGTTTGTATCTGGAAATGAAGCAGCACTGGCTCAGCAGTCCCGTGCTGCTCCTCGTGTACCTCCAGAGCGCTTTCGCGATGTTCATCCCTAATGGCACACACCTGGAAGCCATGATGGAGAAGTACATGGATAAGGAGGACTCGTGGTGGGAATCCAGGCCGAGGGGCAAGAGGGCGATCTCGCACAGCGACATGCAGCTCATCCTCGACCTTCACAACAAGCTCAGGGGTCAGGTTTATCCTCCTGCATCCAACATGGAGTACATGGTGAGATCCAGTTAATAAGAGTTACACCACCCTGTCATCATCTCTAAAAACACGGTGTCCAGTCTGAGCTGTAGGTCAATAGCAGCATTGTTGATGAGCTATAAATCTCTCCTCAGTGTTTGCATGAAGATTACACCTGTCCAAATCTGTGCATCAGTTTCACACTGCTATAGTGGAGGTGAAAAGAATCTTGAACGATGGACAAGTTTGTGGTTGACTGCA